>OMLB01061595.1:0-18960 GCA_900302555.1 Myripristis jacobus
TTCGCTGCTTGGTACCCAGTCTGACATAAATGTGGCTGAGGATGCGAGCGGGCAGGACCCTGATGGGCAGCACATCCGACACCGCCTGGACCTCGATGCCGTGGTCGCTCAGCAACTCCTGGATCTCCTGCGTCTCTGCGAGAACACAAACTGGACAAACACACACGACCACACAACAGATCATTATATCCTCGTATACGCCTACTATCTGTGGGAATTCAAACGGGCTGACACGAACCTTGCACCACGACATCCGGCTTAAAGTTTGTGGAGAATCTCCTGTTGAGTGGATCTATTTCTCCTGGTGCCAGGAAACCCTTACAAGAGAGAGAGAGAGACAGAGGGGAATTCTCAAAGTGGCTTTACTGAGCGTCTGTGTTTGGAAAAGAAATGACAGGCCGTAATGGATGCATGCTGACGGGAGAGCAGCGGTGTGTAAAGGTCATCAGCTACCTCGGCCAAAAGGCAGCCCAACATGTAGAGCGACTGTCCCCACATGTGAGGCAGCTGCCCCAGGGCCACTCGGTCCACCGTGTGAGGGCTGCCGTACTCCTCCTCCACCTGCAAGGGAAAACACGCCGTCACTCTCGTTTGCTTTAATAAGATACAGAGGTAACACTTTAGCGGGCTGCAAATTTCATGGTAAGTAGGTGATAATTAGCAAGTGACGTATTTGAAATTTCCTCTAAAATTATCCCCAAATTTCATCATTTACCTCAAAATTGATTGAAAACTGAAACCTTTATTTTTACTCTGTCACCAGTCTCATTCTGAACATTGCAAATGATGCTGCAAACCAAATTTATGATTTTATTTGATGGTTTGAAGTTGAACTCAAGTTGCACATGTAACGGCAGTCTGAAGATTTCATGATATCCCAGAACTTCCATGACTGGTTTCATTTTTATGATCTAATGGATTTGAAATATTCCTCTAGAATGAGTTTGGTGACAAAGTAAAAGGTTTAGTTTTGGGGACAATTTCAAATACCTTGCTACTTATCACCTACTTACCATGAAATTGGCAGCCCACTAAAATGAAGTGTTACCGATACACATACAAAGTCTCGTTAGAAAGAATAAACATGCCTTTTTTTAACTGATATCGATTCATTCTCATGCTTACCTTTTAAGAGCAACCTAGGCAAATCTGCAATCAATATAACCTTCTTAAATGTATTTTATTTTGTTTTATTTGACCTTTCTTTAACCAAGATACTACTACTACTGAAATAAATATATGAATAAATAAATACATAATATTAATAGGGACTCTAATTAAAAGAACAGAGATATTTAAGCATGACTTCCCCTGACATCCCACGTTTTATTGCAATTGTAAGACATAAAAACTTTCCAATGAAAAACATATGGCTAGTCTTGTCTGCATTTGTGGTTTTCACACTGGGTGAATGAACCCTGCAAAGGTCAAAGGTTGCCACAAGATTTAAAAAAACAAACGCTGAAGATATCAGAGGAGCTGCATGGCAGACCCATGGAGAGCTCTGCAGATACTGAACGTGAACAGAACTATCACAACTACAGGCAGCTGGCTTTAGTGATTATGAGCTTTGGTTTTATGTAAGCAGAATACAGCAGGTAGATGTTAGATAAGTCAGCTTAGCTCACCGTTTTTTGTCTGCTCATCTAAGTATTAAAGGACTCCAGCTTGATATGGAAGAAGAAGAATGGCAATCTGATTTTGCTACCAAAAACTCTCATCTGCTAAACTTTTGTTGCCTTTGCTGCCCTTCTTTTCAGAGCAGACAGAAAAAAAATCCTTCCCTTCAACAGAATATAATAAAAAGGAACAGAGTGAGACAGAAATGGAGCACCTTCATGCAACTCCAAAAAAAAAGGGAATGGCAGAACAACAAAAAAAAAAACCTGTTAGAAAAAGGAGTCATTTAAAAAAGATGAGGGCCAGTCTTTTCAAATGAATGATGTTTCATCAAGTTTTGTGTTTGGAGTGTCACCACTCATGTGTTTTTCATGGAGTTGTTTGAAGTTGATTTGTAGGTTTTGACAGAGCACACAACCAGGAGCAGAAAGGTGCACCTGAGATTCGGATACCTTCTCATGTGGCACAGCATAGAGTTCAGGCACCAGTCGGATGCCGTTCTTTCCTCTAATGAGAATGCCCTCCAGCGCCTCACGGTACTCCTGCACCTGTACAGAACACATTTATTTACTGTGCCTATTTTTACATTTTCACTTGTGGCTAGAATTGGACAGATGGACGACACACTCGGTCCTGTTACCTGCTCTTGGTCGCCGGTGAAAATGCCATCCAGAATGAGGTATGTCCAGAACACAGGCCACTCACATTCAATATTCTCAAACAGCTTAAGCTCGGCGGGGTCGTAGTGCAGACGAGACGGGTCCTGGAAAGAATCAAAGCAGGAGACATGCGACACCTGAAAGGCAGTGAACAACCTTGGCACAGTTATAATTTTATCCCTTCAGGTGTGGAATGCCTATCTGCTGCATCGAGCATCAAGTTACAGTACATCATCCACGCTGATTCAGTGACACCTCGCAACCCTCATCCCCGTTTCATTCGCTCTACAGCAATTATTTGACTAAATCGTTCAAAACAATCGTGCAGAGCACCTTACCTCTCTAGGACAACGATACCCATCCCTGATAAAGCGGCAGCATCCATAGCGACCCTGAAAGTGCACAGAAGACTGAAATGTTACAGTGCTCTACGGTCTAGAAGAGAACAGAATTGAATATGGGGTGTTTCGCAACAGATGAGGCCCAAATTTGCCGTTCTCCTGCTCCGACAGCACCTGCAGTTTGTTTATGATCTGAGACTTGGTGACGGCCACCAGGTCAGCATCCTCAACAGCGAAGGCAGGGAAGGAGATGACGGACAGAAGACCAGCGTCGATCTCCTTTGAGGTTGAAGCCCTCGGCAGCATGGAGCACAGGATGGACTGGAGGGAAGAGACAGAGAAATGGATGGGAAGATATTGGATAACTGCACTGGCCTACAAAAAAAAGGTGCATCCCTTTTGTACAGAAAATGGAAGTTGTGCAAACACTGTATTAGACTCTTTTCCAACAGCAGCCTGTCAAAGCTCAGCCGTACCTGGCAGTGTTCCACTTCATCGGGTAAAACATGGATGACTGACTTTGGCCCTCCATGGGCGCCAAAAAGATCCAGCTCATCTATGGCCTCCAAAGCTGCCTGCAAGTCCACCACACACACACACACACACACAAACATAATATGTACACTCTTTTGGGTCTTTAACTTCCAGTAAAATATAGATTCTGGCAAATATTGCTGAGTGTCATCACCTTCGCCATGCCTACAGAGCTGCCGTTGAGCTCCGGGATGCCTTGGTTGGTCTTGTCACCTCGCTCCCACATCCCATAATCCTACAGAAACAAAAGGTCACGACAGCACCACTCAACAGTCTGCCAACTCGTCTTTTCCTATGCCAGTTTTCATTCAAGCATGTTCTCTCTACTCCCAGCAGCCTTCCCTCACTTCCATTTCCCTGTCATCACTGTTCCTCTGCTTCCATCGTGCTGGCCCGTCTTTCTCCCCCACAATCCCCTGTTGCTCTCTGCATCAAACCAAACTTGTTATCCTAGCCTTCATTCCACTCTTTGGCTTCTACGTCTCCACTAGCACTCCCTCCCTGACCTCTGAAAGCGCCACTTACCGCCACTTTGTAGGCAGCCTCTATGTAGAAGACCAAGTTCTGGATGAAGGCGACCTCATCCAGGTTGGAGATGATGCGAAGACCTGGATGCAAATTCAGGCAGAGCGTGTATGCATGAAAATGTCATATTTAATGCCAGTTAGAGTGGTGATATCAGTTGGGTGCTATTTTCCTCCAAACTCATCCACTCAGACACTCTGAGGTGGGAAGAATACTTCACATCAGACATTATGCTGTTGCCTATGCGGCGTCCAGCCACGTCCTCTACCTCATCATGCCTCCTCAGCATCACAAGTGAAGTCCATAATTACAGTGTCATCAGCATACACGTCACATAATATCAATTTACATGTACGTTCAGCCTACCTGAAGCTGTCATTTGTGCCAGCACCAGCAGGTAAATGGAGGTGGCGTCCACCTGCAGATGCCCCCACTGGTCATCCCCCACCACTGTGGCACAGGTGGGAGTGTGGTATTTGGCATGCAGGCAATCTTTTGTGCTCTGCGTGCGTTTGAATTTCTCCACCTTGTCCACCTGCATGCACACAGATACGCATATGCACACACAAAATATATATAAGCATACCGACACATATGAGCATTACTGAAAGCACGTTCAAGTGGCCCAGTGTTGTTTTGTGATTTTGGTCGTATGGGACACAGTTATGGCAGAATTACAAAAGGAAACAGAATCCTTTCGCAGTTCTTACATCGTTAAAGAAGGTTTTTAAACTACAAAAAGGGCTGCTGACAATTTGAATGTTATCCTATCCACTGAAATGTATTGTGAGATAAAGTGGCTTGGAAGAACAAGCGCAATAATTTAAGAAAGAAAACATTAATCTGTTCAAAACTATATGAATCTCAATATGAGTGCAGGAGTGTATCTCACCTGTCTCATCATGCACTGAAGAAGTCCCTGCATCAGCTTCACCACACTCTGCCAAGAAACAATGGGCAGTTACATCAGCATCACAGAGATCAATCAAGCACTCTGCTGCTAATGGACCAAAATGCCTTGTATTTCAAATCCAGTGGACTTTCAGTGATTCTGCTAGACGTCACGGACCGGAGAAAATGCTCCAAGACAGTCTCCTCTGTAGCTGTTTTTATTATGGCATTTGTGCTACTTTTCCCCATTCCCAGTCTCTGTCTCACTGCATTGCTTGCAGTTTACATGCATCATCTGGATGACCTCAAGACGACATGCAATTCAAACTGCAGTGAAAGGTTCCTGTTTAATGCGTCCTTTTAGTAGGGCTGGGCAGTAATACAATATTATCAATTGTCCTCTTTCAGCAGAATTATAATAATAAAATACAGACTGCATTACCCATGGGACACAGATCTCTTGTCTAAATTAATGATAAAAAACAAAATAAATAACATCTCACAAAATGAGATCTGAAACAAAATTAGGACATATTATTGTCATAATTGAAAATCCAAAGTTTTATCGTACTTTATATGTTACTGTACAGTTCAATGTGATGAACCTCAATTTGATTATTCAACATGTGATTTTGAAAAATCAACAAATATCAAAATACTTTCCACAGTATTAATTTGGTCCATATCACCCAGCGTCACTTTGAAAACAACAAGTGCATACCACATGCTGGATGTCTAATCAGTTCACATGGGAATAATGATTAGTACAGTATCACTGGCTCCTCTGGACGCTCACCGAAGATCAGCTGGGCCTCACACTAATCTGAAATATTTAACCCAACACAGAGGGTAGAACAAACACAGCGGCCGGTGTACATTATTGATCCTCTGTCTCTGTCACAAACACACCTGCTCCAGCTCATAGGCCTTGGCCTTGTCTTCGTCCCGGTCTGCATTCTTGCGGTAGGCCATGCCAAGCCCCCACACAGAGAGGACACTGTACACGTTATCTCTGACCCAGGCATCCCTCTGCTGGGTGCTGGCCGGCAGGAGCCCTGTCACTGGGTTCTGTAACACACACACAAGCACATGTATGGGAACATTTTTCTATTAACTATCTGCCATCAGGGTGACAGATTTAAACTTAGCTGTTGACACTGTGCCTCCATGTGAACTCAAGTGTTGACTAGATAAGCTGCATAGTTTCCCAGGCCTCAGCCGGGGCCGAGGGGTTGAACTTTGCTCAAGCCTTGTTTATTTCTATGCAGCAAAAACATGGTTGAAGCTGAACCCTAATAAGACACATAACATCTGCATGTAAAATGCATTTCACTGGTTAAACTAAACATCACACCAAAGTGAATACAGAATACAGCTACCATGCAATTCCAACATCCCTTTTAGGTCTAACTTACAGCTGCACATTATTGATCAGTTTCTCATGTGAGCTGTCACTCCAGTCGTCAGTCACACAGCAGGAATCTGGGTAATGTGAGCTTACCTGGTGGCATAAGATAGTCTCTTGGACCAGCCTTGCATAGCCATCCAGCCTCACTCCTGAGTTACTGCGACTTCTCATCCTCACTAATCACTGCACAAAATACAGTTTGGAGCAAGTTGACAGCAGGTATAACACTGATTATCCTTGTCTGCAAAATCTGATTTGAAATTTAAAAAAAAAAAAAAGCTGCCCATTTTCGTGCTGCAAGTGTAAGCAGTGAGTGATCCTACCAGTGGTCCATCCTTGATCTGACAGAGTGACTGGGCAGCGACTGGACGCCGGGGTCTGCAGCTGCAGCTCTGCTAAGCTCGTTAGCCGAGTAGCATCCAGCTGTTATGACACTGCAGTCACAGTCTGGATACCTCAGCGATGGCCGGGCGACACGCTGGTCAAATTGCTCTGTACGCACGATCAGCACCGGTAGAAGGTCATGTATGCGATGTCTCTGTGATCGATTGGCGAGGTGAACGCTGGGTTTACTGTAAGCAACGGGACATACATCCTGGAGGGGAAATAAATAAACGGTCCTGTTGTTTCATCAATGGCCTGCAGGGGGAGCCAAATGACCTCACTCCAGGCTGTGCGGTTTGCTTGAGAGACCAGATCATTTTCAAACTGTAGTGCATTTTTAAAGTATGCAAATGTTTACCAATGTATAATATCCTCCCAACAAAAATCTGCTCGTGTTACTAAACACACTGATTTATTCATTTTTATTGTGATAGTTAAAGTATTGCAATAAAACAGCCGTGTTGCCTTCAGCGGCTGGGGGACATTTACTATCTGTTGGTGCTTAATGTAAAATAGTGCAGTGTAAAGATGCACACAATTTTCCGCGGGGCTGAATGACAGCAGTGAGGTCCTATTTTTAGTCACACACACACACACACATGCGACCATAAATCGGACTGTTAACAAGGGCAGTGTTAAAATGCAGAGCTGATAACAAGCCGCGGATTCCCGAGAGATTCCCCGGAGGAGAGGAGAGGAGAGGAGAGGAGAGGAGAGGATTTTAGGATACTATGAAAATACCACAGTAAAGTGATACAGCTGCTGATTTAAAAAAAAAAAAGAAAGAAAGAAAGAAAGAAAAAAAAGCCTGCCACTTGGTTTCGGTTCCTGCAAGTCACCTGTTAATGCCACCAATCACAGCGAACGAAAAAACGAAAACGAAATCATTTTTCGCGATAAGGCGAAGTGCAAAGTGTGTGAGCGGCTGCGATGCCAAGACAGTGACACTTTGTCCACACATCCACACTGAACTTGTTTACTACGTGGTGTCAGATGCAGCCCGGAGTGAGGCGCCTCTGCATGCTGTTCACATACAGGAACCCAACGCTGCGTGCTGGGAATAACGTAACGAATAACGGGATCTCTGGACCAATCAAACGCCGCGGCCGAGCCTTTTCAACCAATGGCAGCGCCGCTAGCCGCATCGCTGCCTCACCATCACCCATCACCACCGTCAGTCGGACTCGCTAGCTAGCTTTAGCGGCTAGCGGGGCAAGTACACAACAACACGGGGCTCTTCGTCCACTTTCCTGGAAACGTTTCTGTGTTGAATTCGTCAAAGTTGCCGGTCGCCCAAGTGTCCGAGTCGAAGGTCGGGACGAAGGTGAGATGTGTGTTTTACTTATCGACTGTGGCTGGCTAGGCGTCGCAGGAGGGGGCGCAAATGACAAATCCAAAACATGTTCAGAGGCGAGCCCCGTTTGATGTGTGGAGTAGCGTTATGTGATGTGATGAGTTGGCTTGGCTAATGTCGCCTAGTCACTTGCTTTGAACAAACCCAGGATCAAACTTTGTATGGCCTAGCACCTCGTGAATACTTGGATATCATTTATCTCACTTAAAGTTTGTTTGATAACAAAAATAAATCGTTTTAACCTCGAAAATCTTGCTCATCTGTGCTATGCTAGGCTTTCCCCCCCCACAGTCTCATTCAGCTTGAAGGATTGGATGAAGTTTGTGTCATTTAAAATCAGTGTTAGCCACAAGGATCATAACGGTGGTCACTGACATTGCCCTGCCCTCCAGCCATGTCTCCTCTTAACCATCCTCTCAATTTTTTTTATTTTTTTATTTTTCCTTGTAGCATTTTGCAGTAAGTTCTGTGTTTTTCTTTGTCCATGTCCTCCTCTCCACACATGCACTCCTTCACTTTTCACTGCGTCTCTCCATCCTGTTCTAATCAATCTCCTCTGTCCTTCCCTCAGATGCAGTTCATGCTGTTGTTCAGCCGGCAGGGAAAGCTGCGGTTGCAGAAGTGGTATGTGCCTCTGTCTGACAAGGAGAGGAAGAAGATCTCCAGAGATCTGGTGCAGACCATACTGGCCAGGAAGCCCAAGATGTGCAGCTTCCTGGAGTGGAGAGACCTTAAGATTGTCTACAAGAGGTCAGTGAGTGGCACCGGTGCGACGCCTGGCTGTAGGCCCCTCAGATTCTCTCACTTCCTGATGGCATCTGTGCTTTCTTCCCCTTTTACACACATTAATGTATGCATGTGTGCACATGTACATACACATGCATCTGAAATGCATTATTCTCTTTCAAAAAGCAATTTTGCAACAGGACTTTGTAATGAAGTTGCCAGTCAACCTAAGTTTGAATCCTTGCCATTTTAACTTTGTTTTGCATGCATTTCGTTGTGACAGTAAAGCTTTAAAATTAAAAAAAAAAAAAAAAAAATTAAAGTTAAGTGCAACTGGAAAGTATCTGGAGGATATGGTGATATCCTCCAGATATTTTTTTTGATATATGATATATTTTTCTGAACACAAAGGCAGGCTCATTTTAAGTCACTATCAGTCCGTTCAAACCAAGGCCACTAGTTTGGCCGCCAGAGCTGCTGATCAGCTGCTTATCATGAGTCACTGGGTTTTCACAGCAGTGGATTCTTTGTGGAAAAAATGACTTTATTCCACAAGACTTCATAAAAACAATATATATTGCAGTCTTAAAAGATGAGACTTCAAGTGAGTGTTACTGTGTGATAAACGTTGATTCATCTTTGTGTTTTATTTCGGGTTAGGGCTGGTTTTATTGATTTGTCTATGGATTTATCATTATTATTATTATTCTTGTCAGTAGTAGTAGTAGCAGCAGTAATAGTAGTAGTAGTAGTAGTAGGCCTAAGTGAGAATTAGTAAATGCTCCAGATTTTTTTTCTCCCATCAGCTGCTTCATACCCATATGCCAGCACATTTCCAGAAATAAGCAATCGCTAGGTTATCATGTCTTCCTAATACGCATCTCTTGCATGTGTGAATGTGTATCTGTTGTCCTAATATAATCCCATATATTGCCTTGTTTTTCTTTGTATCAAACTGTAGGTATGCCAGCCTGTATTTCTGCTGTGCCGTAGAGGATCAGGATAACGAGCTGATCACCCTCGAGATCATCCACAGATATGTGGAGCTGCTGGACAAATACTTTGGCAGTGTGAGTCTCTTAACTTTGCACACACTTCCCCTGCTGGTCTTTGAGTGACTTCCTACCCATATCATATGCACTGTTTGTGTGTGGGAGCGTTGTTTTTGTATGTGCATGCAGATATTTCCAGGAAGGGTGTGTGTGTGTGTGTGTGTGTGTATTCAGGCTGGACAGGATTTTTTCCCGATCTGCAGGTAATTGCTGTGATGTGGCTTCACAGGTGTGTGAACTGGATATTATCTTCAACTTCGAGAAGGCCTACTTTATCCTGGACGAGTTCCTGCTGGGAGGAGAAGCCCAGGAGACATCCAAGAAGAACGTGCTGAAGGCCATCGAGCAGGCTGACCTGCTGCAGGAAGTAAGCACCATCTTTTTTGTCACTTCACTTTCATTTTATTCGGTTTATTCGGTCCACATCATTTTATTCCTTGTGTCATTCAGCCATGATGGAGGTTTTGAATCAGACAGGGAGATCAAAAATGGTCCCTCCCTTTTATGTATTGTTTTGTCCACCCTTTCATCTGCTGTATCCTCTCCTCACCCCCGTATTAGAGCCTGACTGAAACTGGATGTTTGGGGCTGATATTGATATTTATATTTGGGAGTAAAACGTATCATAATTGTAATGAAGGTAGGTACTGGGGGAAAGCTTGATATTTTCCACTTGAACAATAAATGACCTAACACAATTTGCACCACCATCTGCTCAGCTATGATAATGCACAAGTATTACTGGAGTCTGCTGGGCAAGCTATTTAAACACTTTTTTTTTTGCTGCATCTTTACATATATGCCGATACTGCTGTATCCGTGATGAGCCAGTATTTGCCAGCCGACATGTCAGTCGGGCGGTACTCTGTATATTAAAACCTCCAGTGCTGCAGTGCTCAGTCAATACGTATCCCTCCCCTGTGCCCAACCCTTTGGTGGGATGCCAGAGTAAGTGCTGTCCATTCTAAGTGGCATACAGTACATGTTTGCATCGCTGTCCAGCTGTAGTCAGTAGGCACAAATCGACTCAGTGTTCAGTGATATATTTTTAGTAAAGCTCCCGGCAGTTTTGTCCCTACATGTGGCAGACATTTCAAGCCTGTGAAAGGTAAACTCGCTGGAAAAAGGCGTCCTGTCCCCCCCGTCACGCATTTAGTAACTTGCAATTATGCTCCATCTATTATTAAGCAGAATTCAGAGCGGTACTGTGCCCTACAAAACATGACTCATGCACTCGCTACCCTGTCGCTGTACAAAGTATGCCGTCTTATGTGCGTTTGTTTTCTCTGCTCCTCATCTGCAGGAGGCCGAGGCTCCACGGAGTGTTCTAGAAGAAATCGGGCTGACATAAATCTACCCCGCGTCGCCCATTTTCCCCCCCGACGTAAATCCCACCCCCTCCATGTCTTTGTCCCATCCTCTCCTTTCCCCGTCGTAGTGTTTGTATGTGTGTAATCAAAATCTATGTACTGTACTATTCTGTAACGTCATTCAATGTTGTGCCAATTGTGGTGTTAGTGTCTCTCCTACGTACCAGATTGCTGTGTTCTGCAGTACCATTACTACACTCCCACAAACTCTGGAGACTCCACGGAGTACAATGTAGCGAGGACATCGACATGAAAACTGCAGTATCATGTTTAGGATCACCCATCGTCATGCTCACCGACTGCAGAGCCGCGTGTGCGCTTTAGTTTACAGGACAGACACACAACGAAAGTCTTATCCGGAGTATTTCTGATTTCACGAGTCCATACGTGTGCTGTCGTGCGAATCACCGACACCGTCGTAACCAGTTTATAGATGCACACGTCTGACATGCCAAACAAATTCAGTTACTCGTGCAGTTTTATTTTTTTACATGTTCATTTATCCACCAATCGATCAAGAGTTTTGTATTTCCTTTTGAAGTCAAATTTTTTTTGCCTTTGCTAAACATGAGTTGTTTCTAGATGACTACACTGTCAACGTTGTTAAAATGTCATTTAGTAGTTTTGTTTTTTTTCCTGTGCACACTTTTTCAACACTTTGGTTGAACATTTAATTCAATTTGTACGGCCTTTGGAGATAAATCTAAGTCTTAGGTCAGGATTATTATATGACAAATAAGGTGAACCTAATAAAAGAAACACTATTTTATTATTATAGTTTAGGCTAATTCTTAAGACTAACATATGACCAAAGAACACTGTGTTTACCTTATCAATGGTGTCTATGGAGGACTCACTTGGCAAAAAGGGATTAAGAGCTACTAATCTCAACTGATTTCTCTTGGAGCTAATATGTATCACAGGATGGTAAACCCAAAAAAATATGTAATTTTTCTTTTGCCACGATAGTTTGGTGAATATTTCAGACTCCATTCCAAAATGTCTTTGGGGATGGGAACACAAGTTCTGCAGATTAACAGGAAGGACTGCACATATCAGAGTACATCAAGGATAATAAATACTCATAATTGCCAGCTTGTTCATCATGCATCGGACGCAGCAGACTCACACCAACAAGCTATGATTAGATGCTCATCCCAAGTTGTCTAGTTACGTGACTGACGCTGGCAGTGATATTTTCATTTGAAAAGTTTCCACAAAGCCAAAAAAAAAAGGTGTTCCGTAACCACTCATTTACAGGCAGTCATCCAATTGTCATGATCATCTTTCATTTGTGCAAAAGAAATCACTGATTTTTGTATTAAACACTGCCAACACATTTGCCAACATTTTTCTGATACTTGATTGAAGGTTATTAACAATAAATGTACCCAGAAAACCAGGCTGTTATTCCTTGTTTTATACCACTTTTACTTGGTCACAATGAATGCAGTTTTACCACCACAGCTCCATTTGATTGTATTCAGAAATCAAACATCATCGGTTTCGGAGAACGTGAAACACTTACATTTGTACAAGATGGTGATATTGCATTTCCTGCTGAAAAACAAATTGCAAAATCCAAATTTGTGATGTAGCATTTGGAACTGAAACTGTAACTGTCATAGTTGCAACTTGCTATGATGGAAAATGTTAAATTAATTGTTCATATGCGCTGCTACAATCTGATGTCACCATTTCCAACCAGTTCATTTGGGTTCTCGGGGTGAGACTCGTCCCCTCTCTCCTCTGGGCTACACTTGCTCTCAGTTTCACGGTGAACACTGGGATTCACACCCGAGTCGCCTTCAGCACTCTGGATCAGCTTTGATTCGACTGTCTCTACACTGGGACTTGCTGCAGAGACGTTCTTGTCCGCCGTCTCTTCCTCCTTCTCTGACTCTCCAGATGAAATCATCCCTTCGGGCGAGTGGCTTTTCCTCTTGTGTTTCTTCTTGCTCTTTTTCTTGCTCTTTTTGGAGTGTCTGTGGTGGCGATGCGTGTGGGTGTCATCGTTAGATGTTTTGTCTTTCCTATCTGTTTTCTTGGGGCTCTGATTTTTGTTCCTTTCTCTACTTTGCCTCTTTCTTTCCCTCTCTCTACTTCTGCTCCTTGACCGGTCTCTGTCTACTCCAGGATGAGTCTCCGTCTTCGCTTCTTTGTCTCTACTTCTGCTCCGAGGCCTGTCGTTCTCCTTGCTTCTGCTCCTACACTTGTCATGCTCTCTAACTTCATCTTTACTTCTGTTATAAAGCCTCTCTCGCTCCCTGTCTCTACTTCGACTCCTTGACCTGTCTCGCGTTCGATCTCTACTTCGACTCCTTGACCTGTCTCGCGTTCGATCTTTACTTCGACTCCTTGACCTGTCTCGCTCTCTGTCTTTGTCTCTGCTCCTGCTCCGATACCTATCTTTCCTCCAGCCAGTGGGTCTGGATCTGGACGACCTGCAGTCTCCTCTGCGGTACTGGGAGGCCTTCCTCTCTCGACTCCTCTCCCTGCTCCTGCTGCGGCTCCTCCTCCTGTCGCGGGATCTCTCCGATCTCGGGGGGCTTCTGCTGCTTCTCCGTAGCCTCCACGATCGTTCTGAGTGCCACCCTGCCTTGTGAGGCCCCCTGCCGTCGCGGTCTGGTGACAAGTGCAGGTCCCGGTCAGCCTCCCAGAACTCATTTCCAGGGTTACGGAATACATGCAGGAAGTTGCAGTGCTTCCCTTTGGGACACTTTTGTCTGTCAAACAATCCTGAGAGAGAACAAATACACACAGAAGCAAAAAGATGGTGAATTCACAGAAATAGTGAACATATGAAAGAGTGATACTGTGTGTCCTCTATTATGTCTTGCCTTGCCCTAGCCTGTGAAACTTGGCTGTAAAGTAATCTCTGCAGTAAACAGTACTTGGCAAATATGTTGAGATTTCAGATGAATGAGTGAACTCACCACATATGGCATTCTTCCATCGTGTAATGGGGCAGAGCTCACAATGAAGCTGCCGGCCAGCGTACCACCTCCCGTTGAACCTGACAAAGGCGTCTCGACACTGTTCCTCCCTTCACACACAACAGAGGACACGGGACACAAAATTAAGAGCTTTTATCAAAACCTTTGGACGTGGCGCAGTTTTAATATTTTTAAAAAGTAGTTGATGTGCGTAGGCTTACGTATCAAACTGGACGTAAACATTTCCTCGTAAGTGCTGTTCAAAGTTGCAGCTGACCTAAAAACAAGAAAGAAAAGATTAAAAAAAAGAACCAGCAAAATTAAGTGATTTTTTTTTTGTAATGGAAATAAATGTATCATTGCAAGTTAAGACAGTGTACAGGAGTCTATTTGCGACTTTTGATATACAGCAAACTGTAAAAATCCACATTGAATACAGGTGAAATCATCAGGCTTCATATTACAAATAAAATTTTATACTTTTAATGTTTCCATTGATCTTGTAACAGTGAAACCATACAATCACACCAAAGGATCAGTAATTATCAGCCCAAAATTCCACATATCCACACCTGAATGGAAATGTCTCTCCATCCGAATAAAAGTTTCCCAAAACGCAACAATCCTACTCCGATTCCTCCCGATCTGTTTACCTTGAACTGCACCACTTTGCCAACACTCTTGAACTCTGGCAGGACGTCGTGGTAGAAATCCAGGAAATACTCCTGCAGCTCTTCTTCGCTGTGCTCCAAACACGCATCTGTGTCATAGTCGTCCCGGTGACACTGCTCCATACCAAACGTCACAAACATCCCGCGGATCATCAGGGTAGAGCTGCTGCTGGGGTGAGCATGCCTACGGGAGCATCTGGAAGCACAAGGTTGGCGGGGAACAGAACGTACGAAGGGACGGTTGAGTATTTCATTTACATCCATTCATTCAGTGGATTATTAAAATGTCTGAATTCCATGTGACCGACGCTTCAAAAAGGAAAAAAACACACCTGTCTCCAAATCTGCACGCTCCAGTCTTGAGGAAGAAGGGACAGTTTGCGACGTCCCGCTCCGTTCCGTAATTCTCCGAGTTCTCCGTCACGGGAGCCTCAGGATTCATCCATGGACCTCCATTATCTAGCTGCAAGTGACAACACACAGCGACAAAATACTGCTTGACAGGTCACAAGCAAGAGGCAACAGGCAAATGTTCACTTTCACTCACTGCGGCACATTGGCACAGCTCATCTTACATGATCATTCTGTGGTCACACAAATACTGTCAATGCACAAAGGCCCTGAGCCCTGCACCCCTCACTGTTGCTGCTAATTTAGGTGATGTAGGATTTTAGGCTTGCCCTTACTGCTGCAAGTCACTCTGGATAAGACTGTGAGCTGAAAGCCTACGATGGAAATATGTGGTTTATTTTAACCACAGTGTCAATATGATCAATGGATGGGCAAGTGTTTGCACAGGAAACACTATTTTCAGAGCAATCAGTGACCATGATCAATAATATGAAGGCTTTCCAGGTTATTATCCTGCACATGCACTGCTCCTTTTGTATGTTCTCTTGACTTGCTGACTGAAGTTGAAATTATATGTAATTTAATATGAGTGCCTCCTGATATGACTTTATTCCTCCATCCATTTAGGAAAAAACAACCTGGAACTGCAGTGTGGATTTTCTACAAAAATGTCTTTGGACGTTGAATTAGAGATATTTCCTCACTCGTTGCTGCCTGTGAATAATGTTTAATCTTACAAAAGGCAAAAAGGTCAACACAAAAGCAAGTATCTGTGCAATGACACTGGCGCATGTTATTACCTGATTCTCAGCTTCGTCCAACATTTTCTGAACAGCCTCCTACAAATGGTGTAAAGACATGGCGGGTGAAAATGTGCAGAGGTCAACACAGCATATCTGTCACTGCATGTTAAGATCACATTCGCCAGTGCTTAAGGACGCAATGAAGGTTTGTGCGGCAACAGGTTAATCACATTATGTCTGGACTCTTGGGAAGTCGTTTCAGAGGCGGGTTTCCGCACAGAGCCATGGGTAAAAGATACATCCTTGTCCTGAGAGGTGAAGGTGCTGGTAAAGGTGTTTCTCTTTGTGTGTATCTTAGTTAAGGAACAGGATGACTGTTTGTGCCACTCCGTCAAGGAAACATTTAAAAGAATTATGTATAAGAAAAGAAATACTCAATGGGTAAAAATATATATATATATATATAAACATCAGACAGAGAAATTGGATGTCAGATCTTAAATCTTCATTTTAGGCGCTAATAATTACTAAAATAAAGACTGGTGATCAATTTAAGGGGCCACTCGTTGGGCAAAGTGGAAGAGGATATATTTCTCTTTGTTTCTATCCTCCTTGGGCCTGTTTCACCTCTCTGTCTTGCTTCTCCCGCCGCCTCTGGTCTTTCTCCTCCTGCTCTCTCTTCTGCTGCGCGTCCCATTCCTCCTTTATCCTCCGCTGTAAACACAACACCAGCCATGAAAGCATGCTCTAGATCACAAAATATGTCTTGTAGCCTATATAGCCTTGAATGTGCAGCGAGTGCCTGTTTTCGTCTGATGTTACCTCCTCCTCTTCCTTCCTCCTCCTGGCGGCTTCCTCCCTTTCAGACTTGAGCTGGAACTCCTCCTGAGCCAGCCTCTCTCTCTCCAACCACTCTTGGTGCAGCCGCTGCCTGAGGAGACCAAACAAGACTGCATATGACACAGCTATTCACATCACCATGATGATATTAATCTAATAACCAGCATCCCTGTATGTTAGCAGGTATTTTTTTTATGTCCAGTAGTTCTTAGCAGGTGTTTTGAGTTCTACCTTTCCTTCTCAGTGTCATCTTCATCATCCTCTTCCTCGGTTGTGTGATTTGATCCATCTTGCAAACCTAAGGATGTGCAAAAGGCCATGAGGGGCTGATATTGATGTGTGACAGATGACATTAGGAGCTAAGCTGACTCCATACCACACTCTCTGGCTTGGGCTAAGGCTTGGCGCTTCCGTCTCCTCCGTTCCCTCTTCAACAGAGCCCTGCGCTGCTTCTGGCTGCAGATTGACAGATGGCAAGCAAAACGATGATGAAATACATTGTTATGGGGCTGTAACAGCGTGACGTTAGCTAACATTAAGCCCTGTAGACACACACACTCTCACATCGTCCAGCAAATAAACCCACAGAAGGCTTGCATGAGTTAAACATGACCGACAGACAATAAAAAAAACTACTTAGACAGAAATGAAGAGACCACTCACGTTAAAGCTGGAGCACAAGCCGCTGCAGGAGTGGATGTTGTCATCATAGCGAGCTAGCTAACAACAGAAACCTTGCCTCTTAGCTAGCGTGTGTTTAACCACGTAGTGAAAGAGACGCTTTAACTTTGGACTTATGTACTGTTTATCTAAAACATCCTGGTGTTCGGCGCGTTGTTTCTTAGGGAGTCTGTTCCTAAACGCTTAGCCAAAGTAATTAATTTACTAGTTAGGTACTATCTCCTGTTAGCAACCACTGGATATTTTTGACGAGCACAAGGAAAGTTGGCTTAAACACTTCCGGTTCGACGTACAGCGTCACCAACGAGGAGGACACTTTATTTTCCTAGGATGGCGAAGCCACGACTTAATTTACTTACATTCATTTGTCACAGTTTTTCCCTAGTATGACTAATTTATGCCAAACCTAACTATAACCGAACCTTACTCATTAAGCCCAATGATCCATGATCACACTAAATGGAAAGAACAGTGACCTCACCATCCTAGGAAAAATATATGTGGGGGAATGAGGATGGTGTTTCTATGTACAAAACAGGAGAATATTTTTGAGTAAAAGAATGCATGATTGAACAAAACAAACAATACATGAGCTATAGATGCGTGGATGCTAAATATGGACAGCTATGCTTTATTGAAATATTTAATATTACATGGGATTAATGTTTTATTCCAGTGTTCATGTAGGTGGACATATTTCCAGTAAAACTCTAATCATTTCATAAGAAAGCTTTATTGAGCTGGACTCCTGTACAAAGACAGCTCTATCATTGCACAAGAGTTTCATCGCTGCTTCAACGCTGAATTAACATCGATTGTTTTATACATATCATTTACCCTAGGTAATGACTTGCTTTTTCATATCAAGGTATAATTCAATAATATCGACATTATCTCAAGTTGTTGCTCATCAGATTGTAACTGTGTATACTGTGAATATCACTAATTCTCATTTGAGATAGAAATCCAACTGAATAAAAAAAAAAAAATGTTATTTTTTCCAGAACTTTACTAGAATAATCCCATCACTGATTTTTTTTTTTAATTTTTTAATTTCATTAGAATAATTATTTACGTTATAGCAGGCTATTATAATATATGAATGTGAATATTTTATGCACATAGTGTACATTTATACATAACAGCATATTTGAATCTTGTATCCTTCCTGAATTTTGGTTTTGTTTTGTTTTGTTCACTGCCAAACCAAACAGGCCAGAAAACATACTGTCAACTAAATATATCATATATGTGTGAGAAAAAAAAAAAGGTTTTAAAAAAAAAAATACACTGATGACGTAACAATTGTTGCACCTCTTTTCCCTTTTTAACCATTAACCAACAACACAGTGAGAGCAACAGAGGTTGTGAAGAGCTTTACACCATCACATCCACAGTGCGGATGAGGCAGAGTCTGCACTGTGGGGCTGCGGCTCGTATTTGACCCTCCTATTATGTTTGGGGTCAATTTGACCCCAGCCAATGTTTAACGTCTCTAAATGAATGATTAACATCATTTTTTTTTTGCTTCATATTTAATGAGTGTTCCTAATGTAATGGGCACTACCTGGTAAACATGAAATTCACATGATGATATGTTTTCAATGTCCTGTTCACACTTTGTAATGCATTGGTTATAAATAACAAAAATCTGTACTTAGAAATAATATAAAGCCATTAAAACACCAAAAATTAATATTTCTTTCCAATTTCAGATCAATCAGTGAGATTTTATGGTGATTTGCATATTTTTCCATTGTTGCGTAATAGGAATACTGGATGTATAAGTGGGGGTGGGGGGGAGTTATGTTTTATTTAAAGGGCTATTTAGGTAATCAACAAAAAAACATAAAGTACCTGACACATAAACTTTG
>OMLB01061597.1:0-11141 GCA_900302555.1 Myripristis jacobus
GCAGGTGGAAGCATCACCATGGCTAGATGTCGCCAAGTAGAAATGTCACCACCACAGACACAATTCCTATTGTGGCAGGTAACCTCACCACAGGAGAAGTGCCATCACTGCGGTACAAACGTCATCATTGGTAAATATCTTCATAGCAACTTTAAATCTCTTCTGACCAGCAAGTAACAAGAAGAACGATTATCTGGATGTTTGATAGCAGTGTGAGAGTTCACAGCAATTTGAAATATATTTGTGGCAGAATGGCTTGTCTTACTGCTTCTGTTTCGTAGAGAGTGGAGTAGTCAAAGGAGAAGTAAGTTCAAACTGCGCAGTACCAACCACTGTATTAGTTTTTGTCGTCTCCTCCACAGCCACTCACCTGCTTTGCTAAAAATGTGAGCCATTCAGGATGTGGACAGAAGGCAGAGAGCCAGAAGCCATATAAACACCAGGTGTAAATGCCGTTCATTATGCAGGTTGCATAATGAACAGCAGATCCCACTTTTTATAGTGGGCGGAAATGAAGTCTTAGTTTGACTGGGACGCTTCTGAAGGATTGACATGAAATAGAATCAGCAGGAGTAAGGTTTCATTTGTTGTGCTCTATTGGCTTGAACAAAACACTTTGATGCTTTCTTTTTGTGGTGTGGTGACTACATCACAAGATTTCATCTCCCCAATCCAAAATCAATACCACGCAATCCACTAGCAATCTACTTTCCAAATGACCTCCTGTGAACGAAGAAAGCAAGAATTAAACTTATTAAGTGGAGTGGTTAGGTTCCCCTGAGAGGAACTTTTCAATCTAGGTATTGCTAGTTATTGCTTACCTTAAAAAAATAAAAACAACAACAACAACAACAACAACAAAAAAACAACTACCTTTATATTTTCTAGAGATTGTACATTTGAAAAACATATGGGTGGGAGGGAACTTAAGAGTTACTGGTGATGTTAAATTTTCCATGCCTGACTTCACATTACTGTATAAGAGAGAAGCTATGATTGCTACTTCCTTACTCCATGATAATCTATGTGTGTAGTTGCAATGTTCTTTAGAAATATAATGGTAGAAACAGGTAATGCTGCCTTTTCCAGCATGTTAGGTAATAAAACCTGCCCTCTCGGGACACATCCTGGTGGCTCACTTGACTGGGATGCATGCACTGAATTCTGAGACCTTTGCTGCATGTTAACCCCCAGCCGTCTCTGCCCACACACAGTCTTTCTTGTCTCTTTCTCTACTGTCTAATGAAAGCAAATATAGAAAAAAGCCCTCTCTATTTTTCTGAGCTTAGCTGGAACAAGAGGCTTAGATGCGACTGGAGGAAATCAATAACTAATTGCAAAAATGTAGGCTTCTGGTTACTTTCTGAGTAATCACATTCAAATGTTTCCCTGATATTATTACCTTGCTACTCTGTTTGTCGGTCATTTCCCAGCAATCACATAGATAATAAGCTGTAACGTAAACCTGCACTACTTTCAGAAGGAAACCAGGTTGGGAGCTCAACAGTTTCTATGTCCAGCTGAATGTGCGTTTATTTACAAAGTAGACATTTTACACCAAAAAACATTCTCTTTTTTCTCATGTTATCTTTTCTCTTTCAACACATACATGCTCCCAATCAGTGTAATCTAAGCGTCTCACATTTTGTTTGCAGAAACTAAGCAGATTAAATGGTCTTTGAATCCACATATCCATAGCGAAAGCTGAGTCAAATCAGGCTCAGGTTGCCAAGAGACACATACTGCAGTGATCATGTCAGTGGCTGCTTTTTTGGTCTCTTGCTATAATGTATCTGTAAAATGAGTTTGAATGGAATAAAATTGTCCTTTTTATCACTCTGGAAATTTGAATGCAGTGATAAAGAACTTGTGAATGTGTATTTCCCAAAACGGAGCATACTGAGCAGAGAAAGAACATTTCCTTGTGTGGCCTTAGCCAAACAACTTCTATTTATGGGATGAATGCACAGCACACCACACAAAGGAGGGGAGAGGCTTTATGTATTAGCCAGTCTCGGAACTCACTGGCTATCGCCTGATGATGATTTAGCCTCCAGTTCTGTGGGGTTTCCAGTGTAGCTGCCGGCTGCTCACTTTCTGTTTCAGTTTCCGTCTCTGTTTCTTCTATCACAGCTGTCGAGTATTTCTCCACACAATACACAAACATTGATACTTATTAATATAGGTGCTTTAGGTCCAGACGACAGTTTGGCCAATGCATTCTGCTTCTTTCGCTCCCCACATGTACTCTTTTCTCTCGTAAAACCATTCACACCACAAATCAAAACTACTCAGACGAAAGAGTTTGTTTCCGTTTCTGTGTCTGTTTTTGTGTTCTGTTTTATTACATGAGTCGAACGAGATTATGCTTTAGCAGGTGTTATTGTGCAGATAAATTCTATCTCTCTTTCAAATGTCAAATTTAGTGAAAAATATGTGCAAAACTTCAGTTTCAAACAGCTTATATTCTTTCTTGACTATCTCGGTTGGGTTTAATTAGTATGACTCTTAGGGCCCTATATTGCGCCAGACTCCCTAAACCCGTTATTTGGGGATTTAGCATTTAGGAAGAGGCGTTCCCCCGCAAAAGTTGCTATCTTGCGCACCTCCCGTTATCCGTAAAACACTTGCTATCCGCTTTCCCTAAAGTGTGTGCGCAAGATAGCAATTGTAGGGAAAGCGCATGAAACACGCCCATGGACACACCTCCATGCGCAAATACCAGAGTCGGCATAATGGATAGCGGGTAGCGCGTGGCGCAAGATACCGTTTAGGCTCCTAAATCCGCAATTCGCGGGTAGCGGGTAGTGGCAGCGGGTAGCGGGAGACAGAAGATAGGGCCCATAGTATGTAGCTGGGATGTGGGGTACCTGTACCTCTGCACATCTGTATGTGAGTATGCATGCACGTGTGTGTGTATTCTCACGGCGGCCTGTCCAAGGTAGTCATCATCCAGTAGGTGTAAGGACCCAGGGGTGTGGGGCACCAAACCCCTCAGGAGCCTGGAGGCGTGGCAGTATCTCTGGAAGCTCAGCAGACGCTTCACTTTCCTCCTGGTGCCAGACTCTACCGCCCCATGCTGGTCACTGGCTGAAAGCACACAGTCAGAGGATTTCCAACAGTCATGTCAACCAAGCGGAAACATGGCCATGTTACTTCTTGAACTGCTACTCGTTAAAATCATTTGGACATCACAATGCTGACGAAGTGATAATGTTAACAAAAAATAAATAAAATAACATAGAAACATGGTAAGCAAGATGGAGAGTTAAAAAAGCCAGGAAAAGAAAAATAAATTAGTAAAAACAAAATGGGTATGACAAATTACAGTACTCATAGGAACTTTACTGTATGACATTTACAGCTCTGTTCAGCTATGGTGGATAAGGCAGTTACATGACAAGTCGAGCAATTTGTACTGTATCTTGAATCCCATTTACTCATGAGAACATGTTCATGTGCACTCCCTGCGAAGAAATGGGACACTACAATGAATCACCACATGAACAAAGTAAACACTGCACATTATTTACACTGTGTAAAAGAAACCTAGGGATGATAAGGCTCACTAATAAAACATTTTCACAGCAGCCATGTCGACATGAAATAGCAGGTTAACACAGATGTTACTAATGACATTAATGAAGGCTCTAATCCATAGGTCTATCAGAGCCGGGGTCCTGCTATAATCCATCTTGCTCTGCTAAACTTGAATGGAACAGAACCTTCATTAATGTTGTTGGTAACACCTATGTCGACCTGCTATTATCATAATTCTGACTCTTGTGCATGTTTATGGACTTTTCGTGTTTGGTGGTGGAATTATACACTGCCTGGCCAAAAAAAAAGTTGCCGCGGCATGATGGGTGCATCACTTCATCTGCCTCTCTTCTTACCCTGATGCGCCCATTACTCTGGTACAGGCTAAATCTGGTCTATCCCTCCAGTTTTTAATAATGCGTTGGACAGTTCTTAACCCAATTTTAGTAGTTTCTGCAATCTCCTTAGATGTTTTCTCTGCTTGATGCATGCCAATGATTTGACCCTTCTCAAACAGACTAACATCTTTTCCACGACCACGGGATGTGTCTTTCGACATGGTTGTTTAAGAAATGAGAAGCTACTCATTGCATCAGTTGGGGTTAAACAACTTGTTGCCAGCTGAAAGATAATCGCCCATGCAGTAATTATCCAATAGGAGGCTCTTACCTATTTGCTTAGTTAAATCCAGGTGGCGACTTTTTTTTGGCCAGGCAGTGTATTTTCTGTTTCCCTAGTGTTTCTCATATGTTGTTTTCTGTGCTCCTCTGTCTCCCACAGTCTTGTTTTAAGTCTTGTTGTAAAGAAGGCTGTTTAGAACAGACTTCTTTAGCTTCTTTAGCTGTCTCTATTCCTGTGTATGTACAACTGTTTTTGCATATGGCAAAAATAGCATAGTCCATTGCATTGTACATTGTTGCATCATCCCATCTCCCCTCTGTGGGATACTGCCTATAGTGATGAACCTGTATAACAGAATAATGCAACCACATGGTTGTCATTGAAATATTATGCACATATGCAAACCCCCATGGTCCATCCTAAAAAAGTTTTGCTGCTCAACATATGGCTATTCAGAGGTGCACAATGTAAATGAGTAAAGAGACCTACTGTTGAAGACATGCAGATCAATCAGCGGGTAGGATCCTCTTCTCTCAGCCAGCAACACACCAGCATGACCAGCGTTCAGTCTGCCATCAGCTGGAGACAGAGAGAGGGAGGAGAGAGGCAGAAATAGAAAGATTTTTTATTACAGGAGTTATTACTGTTTTTGTTTAGGCCTTTTTTGACAGGCCTAGAGTTTGCCTGCATGAGCTATATTAGTAATCCATCAAACTATCCAACAAATATAGAAAAATAATAACGCTGGGTGATATATTGATATTATGATGTAAGCTAGATATCATCTTGGATTTTGGACATTGTAATATTGTGATATGGCATAATTGTTGTCTTATTAATGGCTGCATTACAGCAAAGGCATGCGATTTTCTGAACTTAATAGATGGTTTTCGCTGTTTTAGTATTTGACTCTACGTGCTTGTTCATCATATCTACATAACAGTCATTAGTCATTAGTAATGTCATTAATAGAAGCACCAATAGTCATCCCTACAATATCGTCACAATATCAACATTGGTATTTGGTCAAGATATCATGATATGTAATTATGTCTATATCACCCTGCCCTAATAAAGAATACAGAGGAAGAAAGTGGGACAACAAGTGACATAGCAGGGGTGATGACTAAACAATGAGCAGAAAAAACGGTGACTAAGTGGAGCAATGTTCCATAGTGTCAACAGATGGTCAAGAAAGACTAACAACCTCATAAAAGAAACAGCCTTAAATTAGCCCCTCTGAGACAAGAGCATCTTTGAGACCGCTTAATCAGCAAGGGCATCATGAGGCTGATTTGGGTTCATGAGAATGGATTTTGTGTCATGGGGCCCGACCAGGTTTGAACATATTTCATTTAGCATGAAATAAGATTGGTGCTGGAATGACTGGGTGCATTCTTTTCATATTTTCTTCTTTAAAGTTGTTTTTTTTTTTTTTACTGTGAGTATACACTGATGCTGACAGGCTGAAATGGAGCATTCTGAAAAGCGCTGGGACAAGCATTAATATTTAATAACATGTAGGAACTGTAATGGAGCCCAAAACATAATCTGTGAAAATTTGTGGGAATATTACTATATCGTTATTAGCTTGATTCCAACATGAGATATCCATCACTTAGTGCAGGACACACCACAATAATGACAAGCTATCATCCGTTACAGATGCTCAAAGACAGTCGACAGCCCTAATCTGGCCATCTTCATGTACTACTAACCTGAAGTGGCTAACCACATAGAATAGGGCAGATAAACACATTTAAGCTATAAATTTCATTCATACTCAAAACTGTCTCATAATCATAATCATAATCGCATTAACTCTCATAATCACTTTTTATATGGCTCTGTGGATGGTGTAATATTTCTGAATAATAGCTCTTGTTATGAATAACCAATATTATGGACATTGAATTTAAACAGGTTTGATACACTATTTGATTCTGCATAGGCAGCATGGTCTGTGAGAACCATTAAACATGCTAGCTGACGACACCTCCTGCTGGAGCCAAAAAGTCACTACAACATGACCATTACTTTAATTCATTTGGGGAACGTGAAATGTTTAACTCATTGTTGGAGGCTGAATGATTAACAGAAAAGAAAACCAGAAGAAATCAACAAGGACAGCAAGGGGGAAGGTAGACTGTAACATGTAGTGAGCCAGCTGAAATGTTGTTAACCCGTCTAGTCATCCAGGTCTTGCATTAATTGTCACGGGCGCAAATAGAATCTATGGACAAATTGTTTTAGCAGCCTGCTTTCTTTCACAACTTACAATGTAATAAACAATATACAATAGGCAAAAATATGAGGAAGAAGAGGACTATATGGACTAGCATGTCAAATGAAACTGCCTATGGAAAATCAATAATGAATAAGAATGGATATACAGTAATGTGGTGTGGCAATGGCCACCCATTCCTTCAAAGAGCTCACAGTTTCTCCAATTTTCAGTTTTCAACTAAAAATGCCAACAGATTAAGTGTTAAGACCTTTCTTGTTAACACCTATCTGGTAGAGAGGAAACACAACAACCCAGTGGATCCTTTCACACTGAACACTGGTGCTGTTTAAAATGCACAACTCACACAGCCTGAGGCCACAATGACAAACAACACACCACAGAACTAGATCCCAAGTCACACAACACGCCTGCACACACACACACACTTTACACTTGAACAAACCACAAACTATGGGAATACTGAATAATTTATGAAGATTAGATGAGAGGAACTGGAGCGTATTATGTCCCCAAGGTTGCCAATTCACATCACCTCTGTGACTCCCCACTAAGAGATGTTAAAAGCTGCTAAACTGACGGTTAATGGGGGTGGAATCACTGTGGTAACCCCCGTGGGGTGCCAGATCTGCTAAGCGGTGGATCTTGCCTTGCCAGTGTGGGCTGCCAGGTTGGCCGAGTTTGTAGGCACAATGATTTGGGCAAGTGTGTTTGTGTTTGAATATGTCATGTTTTCTAGGTCAGCTATGCATGAAACATATGGTGGGAAACTGCTTGCTTCAGTGACAGAATGACCAAAATATAAAGAGAGAATTTCTTAACCTATTGAAATACAAATCATTCACACCATCAGACTCAAACTATTTTAACATGGACATGTGTGTATGTGTGTGTGTGTGTGTGTGTGTGTGTGTGTGTGTGTGTGTGTGTGTTTCTGAAGTGTGCTGCTGGGCAGGGAGAGGGAAAAATAAATAATCTAAGAAACGCTGCAGCTCAGAAACTCTGGCAAAGAAGAAAAATGTTGCAACAACAGAGCTAAAAATCACGCAAAATTTGTTCCTGTTCCCCTGACAAAAATAAGTTCTCTCTTCATCACCTCCCTTGTTTCTTTAATAACTTGCAATTTACTCCCCCTAAACAACATTCAACCCTGCTCTCTTCCTTCATCATCTCCCCCTCTCCATCTTTTGCTCCCTTCCTACCTCTCCTCCCCCCTCTTCTCCCTTCTGGCTTCTTTGCTGGCTCACGACTCTGCATCCCCCACTCTCTCCTCCAATAACTCCCCCTATTCTTCTGTTTCTTCTCTCTTCTTCAACCCCGATCTGACATCTCTTCCCTTTCTCCCCCTCCATCCCTTTCCTCTCTCTTCCTCCAACTCTGAGTGTGGTATATAGGTCACTGCTGCTGCGCTGCACAGAACTGGGTCATTTGGGATGAAAACGTGAATCGGTTGAAAGGATGTTTAAGAATACGGCAATGCACGCGTCCACCATTGTGCACCCGTGCATGCACTCTGACTGCACATGCACAAACACAAACAACTGTGAATGTGGTTAAATCCCTGATTACAATAGCAAAAACAGGATATACACATCAATGCTAGGCACACACTGCCCACACATACACAGGCAATTCAGTTTATAGGCACTGGGAATACACTCGCTTGGCATCACAAATGTGTGGGTGTTTATGGCATACACACTGCTACCATATGCAGTGCTGAGACACATATCTACAGATATACACACATAGAAACACACAGGTAGACAGTGTTCCTTGCTGCCGTTTCCCTTTATGTGGATTATTTGAGAGTTGGCAATACAGCACATTCTGTCATTTAGATTCAGTCATTTAGATTTATTCTCAGTGCGTCTCATCGATGAGACACGGACTGTACTAAGGGAGCATGTTGGTGATGCAGACCTGCCAACCTTGAAGAAACTTTATGAGCAAATGTCAAACTGCCTCACCACTGTCAGTTTCTCAACACATTGTAGTGGTGTGGAAGAATCAAAGATGAAACAAATGGCCTGTACCCATTTGTAAAGAGTCAGATCTATCATATGCTATGTACTATGGAACTAGTATGAAGATACTTCCATTTCCTGTTGTGTCACCAATAATCAAGTATATACAGCTGTGCTGCTACCCAGCCAGCCATCCAACCAATCACTCTTTAGGACTTCTACCATTAGCAAATGTTTGGAATCCTTCAATTTGACAGTGAAAATAGCCATATATGTAAAAGCTGAATGAAGACATGACACTCTAACACAAACACAAGGGTTTACTTTTGGATTATCACAGTGGTTAATCACAATACTTGACCTAGGTGATTCTTTGTTACTTTATCTGGCAATTCACATAATAAAAGAGGTGGACAGCTGGCTACTTCATTGTTTTCCTGGGGAAATGTCAACATTCCTCACATCTGACAAACTATCTTGCAGTTTCTCAACACATGAAACTAATGTGATCAAATCAAAGACTAAATAAATGGCCTAATACCATACATAAAGAGACACCTCAACCAAAGTCACCCGTACATATCCATTTCCACCTGTGTCACCCTGTGAGTCAATAAGTAATTCCCCACAGTCTGAATCATCTCTTCATGAGAACGTTAACAGGTTACATGAGTGCTACCTCACCATACAGATCAATGTGTCATTTCCCACATCAGGTAAAGATCACTGCAGTCTTTTAAACCAATGAGACCAAAGTATTGTTTAAGAGGACAAAGACATTCTTATGAAACCTCTAGGTCAAGTCTTTCATCAAAGCTGTATCACAGCATGATAGCGGATCAGTGTTAGTCTTAATTATACCATTGTTAACATTTGGTAACTAGAACCCCCATTGCCCATCAAAGCAGTCCTCAGTAAAATTAGGAGTAGTTTAAAGGCTTGTGAAAGGCTTCAGACACCTTTCACAAGAAATCTGCCGATGATCCAGCATCACTAATCTATATCTACATATCTCTATCTATCTATCTATCTATCTATGAATAAATAAATAAATACACACATACACATATAGTAATTTTTTAAGATTATGTTAATATGTTCAGGTAATTTTTGCTATTTTGGGGGTTATTTTCTTGTAGTATTATTAAGATTATTGTTGTTGTTGTTTTCATTTGTTAATGACCTTTTTCACCTGTTTTTAGAAGAAATCAAGTGAATTTGCTCAGGTTCCAAAGGATTAAAATTCACTGTAAATTAATTCACCAGAAATTGTCACAATGCAAGAACATGTATGAGTGATTATTTTAACATTATGCTGTAATCTTTGAATCTATTTGTCAGTGTTCATGTACAACATCTGAACAATTTCTTAATTAACACAAGCCAAAATATCAAAATCGCTTCAACTGGGGGTCGGAGGCTTCATGAAAGTCATCTTGGGGATTCAGAACATGTTTGAAAAGTCTGAAATCCCCTGCACTAGACCGTTCCAACTAGGGTTGGGAATCTCTGGCATGAGGCCGATTCGATACATATCTAGATACACAGGTTACGATTTGATTAAAAAACGATATATTTTTAATACAGAACGGTTCGATACAATTCGATGCGGTTTAAGAACGATACGATTCGATACAGTGTAAAAACAATACGATGGTTAACATTTGTTGATGTAGACCAGGCATCACCAAATGGTGGACCACGGTCCGGGCACGGACCCAGTGATGGTTCTATCCGGACCCGTGACAATTCTAAAATTGTTAAATAAATCAACAAGAGAGTACTTTTTACTTCGGATCTTTTGTAGCACAGAGGAGATATGCTTCTCAAACACTCGGTATGTAGTGTTAGTGTATGTTTATGACTTGTAGAACATAATAAATTATCTTGAAGGAGTAGATGTTTACCAGTAAGCTTGACTCCAATAATTTAACAATATGTTAAATTATTATTTGTTTTAAAAATGTATATTTACTTATCAAACAGACCTAACAATTCAACTACCAATGAATGAGCAGTAGTATGCCTGTGATAACAAAGATTGAAAAATAAGCCGAAGTGATACCGCTTCTCTGAATAGACAATCTAAGCTATCAGTTTGCTGCTGTTAGTCAGTGAAAACAGAGCGGAGTGGCAACTCTTCACTTTGTTACACAATCTATGTCAGTGCGCTGCTGTAGCCTGGAAAGTTTCTCTGCCTTTTGGACTCGCACGGTGCCAGTGCAGTTGTTGTAATGTTTTTTTCTTGGTGGTGCAGGTGCAGGTGAAACAACTGGAGGGGTCGTGCCACCCAGATTTGACCTCACAGGGTGCCAGCCAGCTCCACGCTGCGGCCTTCTCGGTGCAGAGCGGTACGCCCTCGCGCCCCGTGATCACATACACAATAGCTGTGTCCCAATTCAGGGTCTGCATCCTTCAAAGGCCGTGGCCTTCGGAGGACCTGGACTTCAACCGACGCGTCCTCCCCGTCAACAAAATGGGACGGTCTAGCCTTCGGAGTATTTCCTGGTTGTGTAACCGCCGTTACTGCTGTTCCCATGACAACAAACTCTGGAGACAGAAATAAAATGTTTCTTTCTGTCAGACAAGACAGAACAATAACTGAATTTTGGGGTTTTGGTTTAACATATATGGCGTTGGATGTTCAAATGAGTAAAAACCGAATATTTATAATGTGAAATCTGAATACGAATCCCCACTAGATGCCGCCGTCGCCATTTCAGTTAACTTTATTCGACTGAGCAGCAGCACGCAAAGCATTTTGGGAT
>OMLB01061608.1:0-20127 GCA_900302555.1 Myripristis jacobus
ACATAGTACATGATCTCCACCCAGCCCTCTAGAGTAATTACCTACACACACACACACACACACACACACACACACACACACACACACACACACACACATACACACAAAGAACCAGAAACACACACATTCATGATCATATGTTTGTTTTATCCACAATATTATATCAGTAGCAGAAAATCCACCTTGAGAACTGGTGTAGACTGCACCCTGGATTTAAATGATGCTTTATTTTATTCAGTAGGCCTACAGTACAGCTGTGTAAGGCTGTGATCACATTGGATGTGCATCTGAGTGTGACACACTGCAAAAAATTAATAAAAATAATCTTACAACTGATCTAGTCTCATACTCTTTGAAAAAAAAAAAGCTTTAAAAGATTAAACAAAACAAATGTCTTATCCTACAAATCAATTCTGAATTGCTCATCTAATGTCTTGACACTTAGAGCATTAAAATCCAATTTATGCCTCAGAACAAACTGTGGAAGTCAACAATAAATGAATCAGCGCAGATCACACACAGATACAAGTGGTTACTGAATGGTTTGGCTTTGGTCTGTTCTTTGGAAGGACCAATCAAAAATTCTCAGTACCTTTACCAGTAAAAAATACTAAACTTTAATCGATTTATCTGAGCACTAAATGGTAGCTAGATAGCCAATGTAGCAACGTCAGGTGACTATTAATATTTGTGCATGTGCAAACACACTTAGATAGTTAGATACGTTAGCCACTTTCATTTGCTTTTTTGGCTTTATTAGTCACCAAAACTACTTGATTAATGTTAGGAAAAGGTCATGGTTAAGGTGAGAAAAATGTTCACTGTCATGGTTAAGGTAGCTAATAACAGGCCTACCTCTTGCTTGACACGAAATGCAACGTGCATTGCAAGTGCAATCTCAGAATCAAAGTCCTGTTGACTGTGCCAGTATCCTTGGATTGCAGAAATGTAAAGTGCCAATCTTTTCTTTCTGGGCGACTGGGTTGTGTACTAACACTCCTACCTGGAAGATGACGATCCAGGCAAAAGCGATGTTGTCGAAGTTGATGGCTCCTTTGTGGGGGTTGCTGTGTCCAGTGTGACACCTGGTGTAATACTGGTTCCAGTTGACGCAGAGCCCCGCCACGCTCACGCTGCCGTTCACCAGCGGCTCGGGGCTCAGGCCCAGCGTCTGCCGATACAGGGCGTCGTCTTTGTCCAGGCAGCAGGTCCGGCCTCCCTCGCGGCGGGCGGGCACATCGGAGCAGGACATGATGCCATTGTCGATGGGCAAGGAGCAGATGAAGGGCCGCTCGTCATCCTCATCGGGCATGTAGTAGGGCCGGGGCAGGCTGATGCCCGTAGTACTGCATGAAGAGGACGGTGAGTTAGAGATTGGCATAGAAATAATAATTAACTTTATTTATACAACAGTTTTTTTTTGTTTTTTTGTTGTTGTTTTTTTTAACAGCAATGACAAACTGCTACAATAAGCAAATAAAAGTGAATATTATATTCATAAAATAAATTAAGACAAGCGTATTTAGAGGGCAGCATAAGATAAAAAGAAAAGAGAAGATGGTCAAACAATAAAATGATTAGGACTGAAGATATCTCATAAAAGAAAGTCTATAAACAGGAGTTATAAAAAGTAATATGATGCTAAAAGGGCTCTGCAGAAGGCCAGTGGGCCATCAGATGAAAGGGGTAAAAGCTGCATGGATCTATTTCGGAAAGTGAGATCCCTGACACAAAGAGCACTGGTTTCTTAACTTTTGCAAGCTGAGATATTTCAATTCTAAAGTTCACCAGAGCGGTCGGTTTTTAATTTACAGCACAGAGGCCGCTCACTCATAGTTTCAATGCAAAATTATAGGGGAACATCATAATAACGTTTCAACAAATGTTATGAGATGTAGCCCTAAACCCAAAGACCTAATCAGACATGCAGAAATGCCAGAACTAGGATGTCATGATTTGGTTTGTTTGTATGAGAAAATCCAAGCTGGAGTCAAGAAAAGAGATTTTTGACTAATGACAGAATGAAGAGCTACAAGAAAACTAACTATAAGGAGACAATGGCATGAAGGAGACCAGATTGCAAAAGAATAATAATGCTTTAACTTTGGAAAATATTCTGAGTTGAAGGAAACAACAACTGCACCACTCACTCTACCTGTTGATCAGAATTTGAGTCGGAAACTTCTGGCAGTGGGCTTCAAGCAGTGCCAGGCTCATTATGAAACAACTCAAACTTTTATTTGCCCTATTTATTTCTGGAGTAGTTAAAAATATGACGCAAACTCTTGCACTATTTTCATTACACTCAACAGGCTTATGCTTACACACTCTCACTGAAGACAGACATGCAAACACAGAGAGGAAAATACAAACACACACAAATAGACGTGTGCATAAGTACACATGCGCAAGGGCACATATACATCTGTGTGCGCCTGTTTATCCACAGGTGTGTTCATGTCGCTGTGTGTATTCTGGGAGAGCTGCATGTCATGACCTTCATGGCTGTTTCCAATATTTGTGTGGTGTGAGATTGGAATTGAAAGTAGAAAATGTAATGATCTCATGCTAAGAGATGGGCAGATGAGGAGATAGAGGCAGAGAAAGAGTAAGATGATTATGCTGGTAATGGTAAAATGGATAGGAAATGACAGAGGGAAACAGACAGAGAGAGAGAGAGAGAGAGAGAGAGAGAGAGAGAGAGAGAGAGGAGGGAGCCAGTGAAACAGGCAGATATAAGGAGAGGGAAACACAGAAAAATGGAAATTGGGCCAAAGAAAACAAAGCTCCACAACTCAGAGCCGATTACAAATATTGAATTAAGGTCTAATCAGACATAGTATTTGAGTCAATGGTGCACTGAGGAGCACTTTCTGCCTTTCAAAACCAGCCTTGTTTTCAATTTAGACTGACATGTAGATGGAAAAGGTCTATTGTGTTGTGAAAGCGTTGCAGCAAGCCCAACTGTAACTGCCTATTAGGAGTATGAACAGTAAATGTGTGCTACAGTTCCCACAATACATCAATATATTAAGTACAAATGGGTTCCAGACGGAGATGGAGGTCAATTTTACTATTTGAAGGCCTTGGTGATGTGGGAGAATAAGGGAGGGAGAGGAGTAGGAGGAGTAGGAGGAGTAAAGGACGATGCTATTGGACAAATGGAGGAAAGAAAGGGAGAAATGGAAGAAAGTAAAGAGGATAGGATGGAAGGGAGGGAGCAAATAAGGAAGGGAAGAAGGAAAGAAACGTTAAAGGAAGGAATGAAGAAAGGAATGGAGGGAGGGAGGAAGATAAGGGGGAAAACAAAGGAAGGACAGAGAGAAGGAAGAATGAACAGAGGGGAGGAACAAAGAAAAGAAGGAGCTAAAGAAGAAAGTGAGAAAAAGACGAAACAAGAAAGAAAGAAGAGAAAAAGCATAGAAAAAGGAACGAAGGTGGGGTAGGAAGGAAAAAGCAAAACAACACAGAAAGGAGAGAAGGAAGAGAGGAAAGAAGAATGTATATAAAGAAATAAAGCAGAGAAGGAAGAAAGAAAAGAAAGGATAGAGGAGGGAGGGAAACACTTGAATAAATGAGGGAGGAAGCCAAGAGGGGACGAGTAACAATAAACAGGAATACAATAAGGCACGAGGAGGGAAAAGAGGCAGAGAAGAAATTTGATAATGAGTTGCTATTAGAAAAAGAGTGAGACAGAGGCGAACAGAGAAAACAGCAAAGCTCTCCATGATCTCACTTTTATTCTGGAGAGGGTCGCTATTTAAAGGGCAGACCGGTAAAAGAGACAGATGAAGGCAGGCGCTGGTTAGCAATTACATCTGACCTGGTATTTGAGAAGGCTTGATAAAAACAGCCCTGTGGATACTACATCTCCCTGTCTGTCTGTTTCTACTACAACCCTGACCAAGGAGTGTGCTACTGCTTCTTGGCACCTTGGTGTTTACTCCTTCGTGGTGCAACACTTATGTTTGTACATCTTCCGCAAACACTTGTATTGTCTCTTTCTCTCACTCCATCACTTTATATGGAGGCACTTATACAAGCATGGTGTCCCTTGGAGATCTGCAGCCTTGTTAGACCACTTAAACTCAAATAAAGTCCACCCCTTTTAAATATTGACCCTATTTCCACCTCTTTTTTGTATGCAATTCAGAACATAAAGCACTTACGTCTTATTTGCCAAGGTAAAAAATATCCAATACAGTCCTGTATGGCCAAAAAACAGAAAAGGATTCTCCAAAAGATTTATTTTTATTTTTTTTAAGTGTTTGCCCACTTTGTAATGGTGCAGGTCAATACAAAGACAGGAATGATCATTATCTAAAGTCATTGTTACCTCTGCCAAGGAAGTGAGATTTCCAGTATGGGGTTATGTAAACGCCCCTGTGCGTCTGTCCATCCATCTGTTAGCAGGATAACTCAAAATGTACTGGACAGGTTTGTACAAGACTTGATGGGCATGTTCATCACGGGCCAGTGAAGAAATGATTAACCTTTTGGGCCAATCTGATTATGATAATCAAGAATTAGCAAAATGCAGGGCAGTAGTTTCCAAATGCATCAATGTAACATTGTGAAACCCGACATGATGGTCCTGGGTCCTGGTCCTGACCACCTCTCTGTACTAACTGGGGCACACTCTATCTCACAGGCGTGGTTTAGCACTAACAGTATGTCCAGACCATCTACCCAAACGATGCTTTTCATACTTTTCTTCCTCAGGCAGCATCAAACAGTTTAAAGGTACATGTCACTAAAATATGGGCTCATAACTAAATCATTAACAACAGTATGCTAATGCTATAAATAGTATTCCTGTAGAGACCTACGATATAAAAATATTGTATGCTATATCAGCAATAAACAAAACAAACAATAAATATAGAAAGCAAATATAAAAAAAGAATACACAAATGTATAAATGCAAAAATGGCTGCTTACAAAAGCAAGGAAGGCATGAAGCCAAATTATATGAATGTACTACAAATCAAGTTCCTCATGAAGACGACCTGAAGAAACTGTATTCAAGCTCAACATAAACTGAGCTTTTTATTCTTGTACTTTACATGTACTTTACTTGTACTTTACTGGTTTAAAGTATCCCAAAACAAATCGTCAAAGTTGTCAGGTCATGGATAAACTGCAGATTTAACAAATATGTCTCATTATAGAAGGAGCGTCGGCCTCAGAGTCTCAGTGCACCTGTTGAGCCCACCTGCTTGGCACTTGCTTTGTGCAGGCCTTTTGCGTGTGTGTATGTGTGTGCGAGAGAGAGGGATGGCAGCCTGTGTGTGTGTGTGTGTGTCTGCTTGAATGAACATGTGTGCCTGTGTGTGACTTCCTGTAGATCCCCTGCGTGCCGGGTGCAACTGGCGCTGTTTGCACTTTTGTCTCCGCGCTGGCCACAAGTCCAGACCCAGGTAGTAAACTGCTTCAGCGGGCTGGCACAACATGCCTCCCCAACCCCCACCCTCGCCTCCGTGGCCGAGCCAAATTAAGGAATGATTCATCCCTCCTCTCCCATCTGCGTCCTAACAAACCAGGCGGATCTATATCTATATCTATATCTATATGTGTGTGTGTGTGCTGTGTGTACCCTGTGTTTGTGTGTGTGGGTGTGTGCGTTTGTTTATAACTGTCAGTGCTTGCTTTAGAGGCAGAGACACAAATGCCCAGTGACAGCACAGCCTGGTTCATTATCAGATTGGACACTGGCTTGGGGGTCTGTATGCTAAGGGGACAGTGCTCGCCACCAGACAGCGTTCGAAGGACAGCAGTCATTTCACACATGAAGAGATGCTGGACGCCCGACAACAGAGTGACAGAGCGAGGCGCGCGCTCCTGCCAGAGGTGAGTGTTAAACCTCCGCCTCTTGTTCTCGGGCGCCCGATTTGCAACGGCCACACATAGTTCACATTAGCTTCATGGCAGAATCTATAATCTGTGTGCCCGCGTGCATGTTTTATCTGAAAACTCAGGTGGGCCCGGACATCCCACAATTACATCCCCTCACCCCCTCATTTCTGAATAGGTTACCATGGTGACGGCTAACCCCAGAGCCTCTCATCAGATCATTATTTTCTCTCCGGGCTCGGCGCTGTGAACCGCCGGCCGGCCCACTCCTCCGTGCAGCAAAGCCAGGCCTAATCAAACGCTTGGCCACAGATTCGGTCTCTCTGGGCCAGCGCTCACCAGCAGCAGAATCCCAGTTATTGCTGGTGCATGAAAATATTTGACAACTAGCAAAACATTTTGTTACGTTTTCAGTTCCTAGTGCCATCTTACTACGATTCACTGCTATTTCCAGGGGGCACGGGTTGAATCCGCCAGTGATATCGCTGGCAATTATAATCCCCTGCAAATTCTCCACGTTCTGTCATTTGTGAAGTAAAATCAAACATAAATGATCCTGTACTTTGGTGAAAACAGATTACACAAATCCTGTGTGAGTAAAACCATCTGTATTTGTAGCCATAATATGATTTATTTAGCTCAGTTCACACAGGACTAGCAGGCCTCATGTACTTAATGAATTACTCCCCTCTGACTCTGTGTTTTGTCAAAAATATTTACACAACATAATCAAATTAGCTGAAATCACTGATGATGCAACTGAACTATTCGTCACCTCCAGAGCTAGCAAAGAAAAATATACACCCAAAATATGTGTGCCAACCTTTTCCATGACAGGAGGAAGACACAGATACAGAAAAGAAAGAAGAAATTGTGCACCATAAATAACTGACAACCAAAAATCCACATAGGATCAGTATTGTAATGGGACCTCTATCTTTACAAAAATATTGCACATTGATTGGCTAGTTGAGAAAAAAACATCATTTGAATTTGAATGGCACCAAACACCTGCACCAAGATGCCTCAAATTGCATTGTGGTTCATTGGGAATGAGAATATGATCCCATCCCACTACAGGAAACAAACCCAAAATTCAATTATGGGTATAAGAACTGTCATACTGTCATGTGATAGCGAGCAGGCCCTCATGCTTGCAAAGTCTAGCCTAACCTAATAAAGGCAGGGCAAACCGCACTGTGGCCTGCTGCTTATATTCAGCTATTTCTTCATGTGGTCTTAACTGGTTTGAACACCAGAAACGATCAATTATGGCAAATAGAGCAGACAAGTTACAGGGACTGCAATCACATTTGTTTCGACCCCAACTCCTGCTGTCGAATTCTCTGAGCTGGCGGGATGACAGGTCATCAAACTCCCTCCAGTAAACAAGCAGCTTGTTAGTCCGTGTGACCTTATAGATTACAAGCCAGTCGGGCCATGTGAACTTAAACAAACCAAATGCAAAAAATGCAACAAAATAAACGTTTCCACTGTGGTTTGAACCAAAGAAAACCAACTGTACGTCTGGCTGCACTCTTAGTGTTCATGCAAAAAGTGAACCAGGGCAGTGAACTTGGTTGTTGTTGCCAGAAGTTCAACACAAACTGACCATTTTATGCTGTACAAACTTTATATTTCAGAACAAACAGTGAAGTAACTCCAGGCACATGCACAGGTGTATATGAAAGCAGGGACTTTATATCTACCCTGAAAACAAACACGTGCATGCTCATACACGCACACACGCACACACACACTAAAACAGACCCGAGAGCGTAAGCAGCGTGCGTAACGATTGCCTGTCTGAACCAACAACAGAGCCTTTCCTCTCCTCTGATTTTGAAGCGACAAGACAAAAGTGTAATTGAATTTCTGACACTTCCACCAAAATAAACAGCCCACAGCTGCTGCAATGCAGAACACTGGCCTTGGAGAGAGGAGAGAGAAAAAAAACACACACACACACACACACAATGCTGTCACAACAAAACCTTCAATAACACATTCACATGTAAACTAAGAGAGATAAGATTTGACCCATAAAAGAAAGACATACAGCCGAGTGGAAAGAGTTGCGAGGATAAAAAAGTGAGGTGAATGAAATAATCTTGTACAGGTTAAGCTGGCTGTATACTCTGTGACACACTGAAATTGCCACATTCATACTGACAAAGTAATGGACTTGTGACCAATTTCATACCTCCATATTGTGCTTCAGCAGTAGCAGGCAGGAAAGTTGCCATTTATTGTCCAACTTTTTTCATCGCACATCATCATGCACCACCACCTACTACAGTATAACAGCGTTTTCTGTAACATGGTCACTTGTATCCACTTCTTTCTGGCATTGGTTTGCATTAATTTGTTTGCCCTCAGGTGGCTTCATATACCTCCTCAATGGTAGAGCATCAACACCCGCAAGATCAAGCAAAAGCTAACCGGTCTGAGGCTAACCTTGCTGAATTGGTGAGAGTTTTTTCTCACCTTTATGGATCTGTAAGCCGGGAATACAAGGACACAGGGATATCAAACTCCTGGAGAGAAAAATGGTCCAATTATTTTGCCATTTTTCTCTGATAAATTCAAATTTTCAAGACTTCATCAAAAAATAGATTGTCTATGGGAGGAATGGACAGGATTTTTCGAATTCTTTCTAAAGCTGTGCGATATGGTCAAAATCGTCGGTCATGATATGGGTAATTTCTTGTCTTAATAACCATTACTATCACAATATAGTATGTTTTCTGTAAATATGCTGAAAAAATGTCTATAACCACAAGGGTCATGACTACATTTCAGGTATTCTGTGAACGAAATGCAAATGTTAAACGTTAAAATACTGCTGTAAAGAGGCTTTTGTGACAATAAAATAGAAACAGTGGAGGAACATTTTCTCATTTCTCTCATACGACAACATATATTGTCATATCGCACAACCCTTATTCCTTCTGAATCATTTTTGACATTTGATTTTGTTTGATGCCCCAAACAAGAGCTTTTTTTTTTTTTTTTTTTTTTTTTACCTGAACACAATCGGTGAAATTTTAAAAAACAAACTGACAAGAGCTTTTGATAATTTACCCATGATGACCCGTGGGAAAGATTGTGCTTGTTTTACTTTTCTTGTCATCCTTGAACAAAGGTAACACATCAGCCAAAGAAACAGACATGGTAACTAGCTAACCAGGATTTTTTTTTTTTTTTTTTTTTTTCCTACACCGAGCTGGAATGATTCTGATCGTAAGTTTATGGGGCAAAGACACAGACACAGAACAACCAGCTGCGTATTTAATGTGCACACTGCAGTGTTAGCTTTTTGTAATCAAAATCATTTTTTGGAAAGTGGCAGCAGAAGTCAGTGCGTCCTGTCCCATTTCAGAGAGAAAAAGAGGATAAAAATGCGCAAATTTTAAATGCCAGCTTACATCACAGACTGTGACAGGGATGATTATGTGCCATGTATTTTCCCCCATAGAGAAAATGTGTTGGCTTCAGAATTCCATATTATGGCAAAGGCTTTAGTGACTTTTGATGCCTATTATCCGCAGTTAAATTTGGCTGATAAAAATGTTTGCCAAACTGTGTGGAGAACGCCTCTTTCCTTCCTATCTCCTTTGCAAATTCCTCCCCCCCTGGCCTTGACATTATTGGTCAAGTGCACCTTGACTTGCGCAGGCCTGTTTTTCACGTTCAACAGTTGATGAATGCAACCGTTTTGCAGTCCCACCAAATATACTGCAGCCTTTAGAGGCTAGCAGAGAGAGAAATGTACAGTACGCCTGCTTCACATGATTGACACAGTCAGACTCCTAAAGCCTGGACCGTCTCCAAAACCCCAGACACCCTGCTGAGGGCTTCCAGCAGTCTGTGCATCATCAGGGAGGAGATCTGTGTGTGTGTGTGTGTGTGTGTGTGTGTGTGTGTGTGTGTGTGCACGTGTGAGAGAGAGAGAGAGACGGAGAGAGAGCAAGTGAGAATAACACAACAGCAGATAATGTGTGCGTCTCTTTGTGTTTGCCCATGAACATGTGTGTGTGTGCGTCAGCAACATGAAGAGAGTGACTACGTTTTGGTTAATGTGTGTGTGTATGTGTGCGGATGCGTGTGTGTGTGCATCTGTCGGTCTGTGTATGTGTGTGTTAGTCACACAAGAGGGGAGGATTTTTTGTGCATGAAGAGAGTGTGTGACCGTATGGGGATATATCAGCAGCACTACAGGGGGCAAATTGTCTGTGCACAAAAGTGTGTATATGTGCATGTGTGTGTGTGTGCGTGTGCGTGAGTGGATGCGCACAGCAAGAGATGAGGGCTTATGTATACGATTACTTTGCTAGGGCATCTGTGACGGACAGTGAGGAGGCAATGTAAAGTAATAATTCAGCAAATGGAGGACAGGAGAGAGGGAAAAAAATCTATTTATTCTGGGGAAGAATGTGGGAAAGCAGGTCAGCGGGTCCAGCTTTGTCTTCTCAACCAAGAAAACAAGAGAGGATTTGGTGAAGCTGAATGAATTTGTTTTCCACCTCGCAGCATGGGGTCCAGACCCCATAAGGAGAATCCAAAGATTCTCCAGTGCCTTGATGGAACTAGACACAAGGGGAGTCTTTTAGGAGAAAAATACGTCTAATTTCTATACATTTTAGGAATGTGAGGTAGATTGTCAAAAGCAGCACACAATCCAAGGGTATCCTGATGTGGGCTAAACCGCATATGGTGTAAATTCAACCTCTTGGATCTGAATCTGCTTTAATGCCTGGATGTTGTATTAGATGGTGTTTTTTCATGCGTTTCTCATAGTTTGCCCCGCTCAGTGTGGCCCTCATGTCCTCCAACTAGCCCTGCCCTGCTTGTTTCTCCTCCACACCTGCTCTGCACTCAGTGTGGTGAGCCCAGCCCTGATCCCAGCGTCTCTCAGCCAGTCAGCTTCCCCCTTGTTCTCCTGCCTTGTCATCCGTCCCCAGGTTGTTAATTAGTTCAGTCTGTATTTAAGTCTTGTTTTGAGTTCTGCTCCCAGTTGGATCATTAGCTGCCTTTCCACTATTGCGCTGTTGCGAGCTCGGGCTATCTTTGAGCCAGACGGTGGTAATGGCCCACGGCCTCGAGCTGCAAGAACATAAAACCATTTCCATTTCTACTATTGCGTCGATAGCCCCGCAGTTTTGCCCTGAAACCCGCCCATAACATGCTGCCTGAGTGTAAATGTCATCGATGCACCACTGAGTGATAACAATACATCACAGATACCATAACCAGATTTGTCAGATTCCTGTAAAATAGCCATGCAGGAATTACACACAGCACAACTGGGCAATCCATGACACAACTAGGCTGTTTTGCTGTTTGGCGAGACACATAAAATGCCAAAGAACTCACTGACTGAAATGAGCTGTTGAAATGACCTCGAAAACTGGCCTCGACGGCCCCACCAAAGTGCGATTAAAGACCGGAGGAGACACTGGAAATGCAACCGGCCTCGGCACGCACAAGCTCGTCCATGTTTGGCACAAAAGTGAAAAGGCAGCTAATGTGTTTGTCTGCCTGTGCGTTAGTTACCAGTCTGCCTTGTTACCTGGTCCTGAGTATCTTTGTGTGCCTGCCTCCAGTTTGTTGAAAAGATTCTTCACTTCAACCCTGCTTGCCAACAGCCATGCTTTCACACTTTGATACACATCATCCTCCTTTCTCTCTCTCAGTCTCTCCTGTCTCTTTACTCAACAGAAACCATCAAACATCATCAAAAATGAACAATCTACCACTTGAAAAAACTCGACCCAACACATGGAAAAAACACTGAAAGCATGACAAACAAAAGAAAATCATGATCGATTGTGAAAATGAGGTGTTAAGTTACACAATGAGCTATGTAGCAGTTTACAAATGACACACTGTGTCATACAAAAATAGACTGTACCCTTTTTTTTTCTTTTAACATGCTGAATGATGAACTTTTAATGTGTGTCACGATCTTTCCCAAATGCCTTTAAACTTCTGATCCCTGTAAGTGATTCATTAAAAAAAAGTGCAGTGCTGTGCTTGCAATAAGGGATATGGATTTTTTTTTTTCTTTAGTGGTAGTCAAGGCCTACGGTATTCTACATGAACAGAGCTCATTTGTAAAACGGACACACTTAAGCACGATTTATGGGTGACGAAAGCGTATAGCCATATAGCCTTACAAATTAATTTAGATTAAACCCTCTCTCTTCGCACAGAACATTTATAGATTCGCCGTAGCTATATTTCTTCTATCCCAGCGCTGTGACACATCCTTTACAGGCTACATGCAGAGCGCTATAGGGTTTTTAAATCACGGTCGTGTTCTAGAGGGGGACTGTGGCTCTAATACCTTTACTATACAACTGAAGCACTGCGCTCTTTTGTTAGACCCATTTGTTGGACATTTACAACATGCTGTACGCTCCCAGTGGTGGTGGGAACAAGCAGCAGGAACTTTCCATTAAAACAAAGAGGAGAAAAGAGGATAGTGCTAGAAAGAGAGGATGCCAGCAGACATGCAGTCTTAGGTCAAGCTTCCCAGGCTATAGAGTCCTTAACCCTTTTCTGCATGTGCTCAAAAATGTAATTAAATTGTATTAAATTAAATAGGATTTTCCTTCCATATTTTGAATGCAAAAAAGCTGTCAGCATTGCTATTAACAGACAGAGCAGGAACTCAAACGGCACAAAGGCAACATTGAGTTTGAGACCTTGCAAGTTGCAGACAAGACTGCATTAGCAGTCTAACCTGACATAATAAAAGAAGGTGGTTGTTGAAAATATAGAGAAAGATAGTGATTGCTCTGTACTTGCTCTTTTAAGAAGAGGGTGTACTTCAGAAATAGAGGTCGTGTGTGCATGATTTTTACCATTTTATTCAGGGCAGCTCCACCAAGACGGTGCCTAATTTAAGGGCTATGTTTAATTCAGATTGTCCAGACCCTGAATGCACACCGAGACAAATGGAGTCAAGGCCAAACTCAGTGGACGAAGTTCACAACCCCACTACTTGAAGTATAGCTAATCTTGGTTAAATATTACTCCCCTACAAGTGAAAGTTGCTTAGTCAGATTTTTACTTGAGTCAGGTACTGCAGTACTTGCTTTTAGTAATACTAAAGTATTCAAAAGAACATTTTCTCTTTGATGTCAACACATTGCTGTATTGTTTTCACGATGCACTTACAGAACCTCTTAACTCTATGAAACCGCTACTGACCTGAACCACTAGACTACACAAATGTACTGACAATCGCCAGGTTGGTTGTTTGCACTTTGCTACCAAAATGGAATGGAACATGTTTTACTTTGAAAGCGGATTTCCTCTTTGTATTCCACTTCGACATATTTTTACGTTTCACACTCAGTTGCGAGCAGGTACTATTATGTTTGTTTGTTTCTTTTTCTCCTGTGAGGAACATAATCGCATTTCAGAAATCAACAGCTGACTTCAAAGCAATGCTTAAAAAACTGTAGTGGAATAAAAGTCATAAGTTTCCAAAAAGAAAACAAATACTTGAGAGTAAAGTACAGATACTTTTACTTGAGCACAGTATGCAGGTAAATGTACTTTATTACTGGCCAAACTATTGAAAATGACAGAAAAAAATGAGCAGCTGCATTCAAAAGAGTGTCGTATGATCACAGCCACACAGCTTGTGTCTACATACAGCACTAATGAGCAGAGAGAAGGATAACTATGGTGTTTTTATTTTCAGAACTATTTTCTCTTGTTATACAGATATTTTGTTTTCATGTTTTCAAGGCATACAAGCAGTCATCAGTCATGTGGTTTCAATGGCAATACTGTTTCTGAAAAAATAACCATGCCAGCCACTGAGGAGAGAGGAGGATTAGGTGGGAGAGTGGAGGGTAGATGGTGCAGAAGTGGTGGGGGGGGGCAAAGAAAGAGTGTCGTTTTTTTAATTAAGTGGCAGAATCTACTGAGATAATGATATTTGCATTGTGCAAATTTGGGTTTGCAATCAGCCTCATTATATTAACACTTGAGAGAGAGAGAGAGTGAGAGAGAGAAACAGAGAGAGCGAGGGAGAGAGAGAGAGCACTTCTCTCTATGGTAATATCAGTAAATTGAGTAGATGACACAATTAATCATCTGGAGTCACATTGAGGTAGGGCAGGTTATGAGAGTAGAGGTGGCAAAATCACACACAGACCCACACACACACACGCCCACACACCCACACACACCCACAAACACACACACACACACACACACAAAGGTACACCCTTGTGGCAACTCAATCTCGCACATGTATACACATGTATGTCAATGAGCCACTTGGCACTACAACACACACAGCGAATCATATGTACATACAGACACACATACAGGGAGACACAGACACAGACACACACACACACACACACACAGAGGCAGACAGATGAACAAGTAAGCTGACAGACAGGCAGCATAAACCTGTCACAAATGTCACAAGGTTACCAGCAGCATCGAGCATCACAGTGTTGTTCTGTCTCTATCTCTCTCTCTCAGGCAATCTCACATACATACACACACACACACACACACACACACACACACACACACACATACATATTTGTGTGCACACTGGGGGTTGACTCACAGTGTGAAGTTCTCCTCCGGGTAGCAGCGGTTCCTCAGCAGCCCCGCCCACAGCTGCACCCCGATGATGCCGAAGATGAAGAAGACGAAGAAGCAGAGGAGGAGAACGTTCCCCAGCATAGGCAGAGTGTCCAGCAGCAGGTTCACCAGGATACGCATGCCTGCAGACACACACACACACACACACACACACACACAGTGATATTACAATACAAATGAGGCCTCATCCCTTGACAAATATTAACCCTAAACTCAAATCCTAACCTCAAAAAAAAAAAGATGGCTCAAAATATGTACTAATTTCTCCTTGACTTTTTTCTTTAGAATAGAGAATAAAGTAAAACAGATGCTTATTTGCCTCAAGGGAAATTGTCTTTCACATACGAAGGAGAAATTGTAAGGACATTTGCTCCTCATTAGTATGGAAATACAAAGACGATCATCTAGAAATGCACAAATACAAAGAGAAAGACACTTTCATTAGAGCAGCATAAAAGCAAACTTTTTCTGACACACACATACACATGCACACATACACACACACACACACACACACACACACACACACAGAGAGAGACACAAATTGTTTTCCACTGCTGTCCACCCACACATTTTTTCTCTCTCTCTCTTCCACAGACAAACACATTCTCTCTCGCCCATCACACACAAATTCAGCACATTAACAGAGGCATTTCCATATAAGCCGCCGTATTATCATAATTACCCAATCAATCCCTAATCTCCACGCTAATTGTGATCCAAACGGCCCATTACTTTGGCTCTGATCTCTATATGGAAACTAAATCACGGGTACAATTCTATCTGTAAAATAGATGATCCACTGATACAGCATTTAGCGGGCTAATCAGGGTTAAGTGGACAGGCAGTCCTCAGACCTTCTCCCTGGGGTCTTGCCTAACGACACAGTAACTAATTACAGTATCTCTCATTCTGAACTGGCAGCGGCCAAGGTGGCCATAAAGCCCCCCTTTCTCCACCCCACACCAATGCCTTGCCCTTTTGCCAAATGCAGAAAGAGCCCCTGCGTCTTCCAGATCCAACACCCGGAGAGATGAGAGGGTGCTGAAGAGACACAGAAAGAGAGACAGATACGGAATTGATGCACAGCGCAAAGTTAAAGCCGCATTGTGTAACATTTTCCTGAAAAAAAAAATTCCATTCTTTGAAATCTAAAAATAATGTTTTGATGGGAACCAGGGAAAATCCTCCTGGTGGGAAATATTTTTAAGCACAAAAAGTGGCCTCTAAAAACTCATGAATGTGTATGTCACGGGCGACTTTAAAGGAAAAATTTAATACTCTCTTGAAGGGTGACATTTCCAGTTTTTGTGGAAAATGTTGAGCCTCTTGCCCTGCGGTGGCCTTCGACACAAAGCGGCCACAGTCGAGCTGGTGAATGTAGTGTGCCCAGTTTATTCACATCACTGGATTTCTTTGTACTCAAGCCCTCAAAATTCACACAGTTGCCTTTTGCTACCACGCGGAGCCACCGAACTGCAAAAACTGGCTGGTGCAAGTACAGTATTGACTTTTTGATCCATTTCTGTTACCAGATTTTCTTTCTCAATCACTGAATAATCTCTGACAGCCCAGGTAGAACTGCTGCCAAACTAAGTAAGTTTAATTAAAGATGACTAATAGAGTTTTCACCCACTCATACCACCAGAAACCAAACTTTATATCATTGGCTTGTTTAAAATAGTGACAACTTAGCTAACTTAGCAACCATAGCAGGAAAGCAAAACATTTGGGCACTATATGTATCGAACATCCCATGGCTAACCGAGGTATTTTCAAATAAAATTTATCATCATTTGACAGAAAAGTCACAACTAGGCCTATTCTTGTTTCATCTTGAATTCCAGTTTAGTTGACTTTACAGCTTGTTATGGTGTTTATGGGCACTTTCTGGTGGAAACCGGAATATACGATAACCCTGACACCGCATCAGTGGGCCGTAGTACAAAATACCGTGTGGAAAAGGAGGGCGTTGGACCGGCACGCCATACCTGGTTGGCCAAAACTGATTGTTTTCTCTGTCTGCTCGCTAAAAATCTGCACCCACAGCGGCCACATCTGAGTTTCCAGGGACACACAAAAAAGAAACAAAAACCTGACTGTAATGTTGCGTAGCCAAATCTCCTCCTCTTACTCAACTGCTGCACGGTGAGATAGCTTGTTGGGTAATCTGGCTATTCTGAGCTGGAAACTGAGGTAAACAATGTGCAGAGCAGCGAGGTAGCTGCAAAACACTCGCAATTTAGGCTGTCAATCAAATGAAGGGGCGGGAGCTGCGCTGAGATGCAACACTGTGTCTTGGAAACATTTCACCTCAGAATCGTAATGAATTTATTCAGCGTCAGCACACTCTATGTCTGTGGGAATAAAAATGTGACTATAAACAAACTGATGTTTATGTACATGGAAAATTCAGTTGTTTATTTTTAATTAAAATGAACTGAGTTGAACTGGGAATTTAAACCTTCGCCCTGGCAGTGCTGGTACTGCACACTGACCAATGCATAAACCATTTACCTTTGACAAAGTTCACAAAGAAAAGAAAAGTGGCAAGAGAAAACCTCGCCTGTCCTCACTGTGATTTTCAAGACAATTGTAACTGAAGTCACAGAAGCGAGGCACCTTGATGTCACAGTATTAACAGCTCATAATAACAGTAACAGAAATAAACTTGATTTATAAAGTGCAATGTCAATTAACTATTGCAAAGTGCATTACAAGACAAATCAGTAAGCTACAAAATAACACAAACAAGCAATCAAAACACTAAAATTGTGGTTAAGGAAGAAAAAATAGACAGAAAAAACATAAAGCAGGCATACAAAAGTTCAACGGGTATAGAGCATAAAAACAACATAATTAAACTGTCGTAAAAAAAAAAAAAGTTTTAGAAGTGATTTAAAATATTAAAAGAATCCTATTTAATCTTGATTTCCTAGCAATAAAAGTTAAGTTACTTTACTTAGATTAATGGCATTAGCCTGGCTATTTGATGATGGAAAAATCACTATGCACTGATTAAAAAGAACAAATGTTTGTTTTATTTATGGTTTAATCATTTTAATCATTTGCAACAGTCTGAGGGAGTAGCTGTAAAGAGACGGAGGGAGGGGGATGTTTGAAGCAAAGAAAATGGAAAAGACGGTAGGTGGTGCTAGAACGGAAGTGAGAATAAGCAGAAAATAAACGGGAAAGAGAGGGGGATGATGACCGCTACCTTGGCTGCTAATAAGACTCCCAGGAGGAATTGTGGGTAATGTAGTAAACAGCCCAAGCCCTTTAAGCTGTGGCCAGTGGGGACCATGCCTGGTTAATCTCCATTAGTTTCCCATTAACTGACTCCTCTGCACACTTTGAACATCCTCTTGCATGTACAAGGTGTGAGCATGCTGGTGTGTGTGCGTGTGTGCGTTTATGTGTGTCTGTGTATGCGTGACTCACTCCCCGTTTGCATCGCTCCAGCAGCATGGAGATTGAATTACCCCTGAGATGAGCTCTGTGGTAAATTGTCTTTAATAAAGGGGAGAATTGCATCTTTTCTCAGCCACCATATAATGAAGGGGGAATTAACTAGCTAGTGGCTGCTGATGGTGCCACTGTACACAAATATGTTTGTTAGAATCTGACCTTTCCATGCACCTGCCATAGATTGTGGTGGTTAAATGAACACACACACACACACACACACACACACACACACACACACACACACACACACTTCTGGTCATTGTCTCACCACTGTCTCTTTTAAAGCAATGATCAGCATCATTTTCATATGACTTAATGTCCATTTTGCATCTATTGTCAGTCTATCTAACACAATCACATTTCAACCTGCAGGCTGCTCACTGAAGCTTTTACTGTATAGTTTCTACTCTAAACACAAGGAATCAGTGATGTGTTCATTTCTGGTTGCTGTGGAATAAGAGCAGGTTAATTAGCTGTGATAGCCAACATGGCTGAATAGACAAAGACAAGAGGCCAACCCCACGGAAACCCGAACTGTATCAACAGCAGCTCCGAGGAGAAAGGCGCCACAGTGGTGGACACACTGTTTAGCTGACAGCTGACCTCTGGGAAGCGCAGTACAGCCACAGCCGTGATTGTTTATCTGAGAAGTGATGCTTTGTTTGATTGAGTCAATTTGATTTTTCGAAGCCAACAAACAACAGCTGGTCACCTGCCAAAAGGGCTGGCAGCTGAGGATCCATCAGAATTCAGTTGGCGGCTGGCGGTAATTTCACACCTTGTGTTCATCATTGAAAAATCCAGATCCCCTAAGGTGAGAATCTATAACTATCCACCCTGGAGAACCCAGCACGTTCCCCCGTCTCCTCCTCTCTGCCCCCCTCCCTGCTTCCACCGCTGAGACAGCAGGAAGGCAAATTTCCCCTTAAGAGCCATTACATCACACTTTCCATTAAGCAGATGTTTATAGGACATAATAAGTGCAGTTACAATAAACTATAAACACATTTACAATGTCTCATTAATACTACATGTCTGAGTCCGTCACTTCACTTGAGGCAGACAAATAGCGGTTGATGAAGATTTGTAATAAGCAGTAAGCCAGTTCTATTCAAGCAGTGGTTTTGCTTTGTATTTAAAGCGTGATGAACAACACACTCTATACTGCAGAGCATATTTCTAAAGGAGGTAGCCTAACTCAGGAGTTACCGTTAATAATAAATAACTCTGTGGTGTAACTAACCAACAAAGCCAAGTAACTTATTATTTTTTAAAGGAAGATGTACCATACTGTAGCAGTAGTTCTAATACATGGGTGGTGATGGGCTGATGTGCTACGTGGGCCGTCAGTCCCCCGACATTTTTTTTTAAAATTATTATTATTTAAATAGCTGACCGGCCCATACAACCAGTTGATCATCAGCCTGACTGACACTGGGCTGGCCCAATCACATTGCTAAACAACCCCTTTTGCGTAGTTTGGTCCCGCCTGCTTAATGATTTCGGCAAATAAAGTCATTGCAAGAGTTTGTTTACTAACCACCAGGCCAGCCCATGAGACACGCTGCTCTGCGGCCCATTGGTTATTTTTTTTCACTGACACGGGGCTGGCCCAATCACATCACGAGCCTTTGGCTCGGTGCGCCGTGTGCAGTGCAACGCGGGTCGAACGTTATCTCATAGGATCTACTGAGATGGAGAGAAAACACAAAGGTGGCGCAGAGAAACTGCGAGAAAAAAAAAAGCGGCTGTCAATTTTCAAACCGATCGGACTTTTTCACTTTCGGAGTTTTTCGTAATTTATCAACATGAACGAAGAATGAGCCCAAACAATATAAAACGTATACAATCCCCGACGGCAGAGCGGATAGCGCCTCTGTCTGCCATGCAGGAGGCCAGGGGTTCAATTCTCCACCCGGACAAGAGTGTGGTTTTACTTTATTACCTCACTTTGTTGTTAACCATGACAATTACAATGAATGACAATGAATTATTCTGCCTGTCATTGGCTAGATGACACACACAGTGGCATTTAGGGTTTCTGTAATTTTCATTTCTGTACTCTTTTTGTGAATTTGTATTGTAACCCAGGTGCTAAATTATTATAATTTTTATTATTATTATTATTATTATTATTATTATTATTATTATTATTATTATTCA
>OMLB01061609.1:0-36842 GCA_900302555.1 Myripristis jacobus
AAACTTCAGTTTTTTCTCTCATGTTCCTTTGGTGCAGGCAAGACAAAAAGGTCCTTCACTGACCTTTAATCTGTAAGTATGCATTTCCCAAACCAGCAAATATTTCTCCTCCAGTATTTTCTCAGCACTCCTTCTCTTTATGTTTTTTTGACAGGTTCGATCAAACATGGTGCAGCACTTGGAGCAGTCAAGGTGGTAGTGTGATTCAGGAGGTAGAGCTGTCACCTGGTAATTGGCAGGTTCCTGGTTTGATTCCCAGCTCATCCGGAGAGAGTGTCAAAGTGTCTTTGAGCAAGACGCTGAACGCCAGAACGCCCATGATGGGCAGCTTGGCACCTTGCTCTTCCGCCATCAGTGAGTGAGTGTGAGGCAAAACATTATAGAGTGCTTTGAGAGGCTGGTAGGTTAGAAAAGCACTATAGGAATGCATTCCATTTACCATATAAAAAATATTTATATAAGGGTAGCAATGCAATAACACAGGATATAACCTAATGTCATTGGCAGTGGCATGAAGTGGCATGAAGTGCATTCTGTTGGGAAACAAAAATGGGAGGAAATACGAGGGACAACAAATGCTCTCTTGTTCAATAGAAGCTGAAATGAAATTCCATCTTCACTAAATGTAAAGGGAACATAATCTTTGATTCCACCTTGTCTTCTGGCCATTTGTCATCCAGACATTTCATTTAATTAATTAATTAATTTATTCATTATTTAACCTTTGTTTAACCAGATGTCCCTTGAGATTGAAATCTCTTTCCTGAGGGGGACCTGGACAAAACGCAACAGGCAGGAATACAGACATCAAAAACATACGAGAAAAGAGGCAAAATCCAGCTTCAGATTAGGCAGGATGCCCAATCCAAATGAAGGGGCAGCTGTCACCGTGTTGAGATTGGATTATTAGACATTTCTGGTAAACAATTAAGTTCTGGATGTGAAGTAAAGATGAATAGTGTTCAAGGATGAGGCACCAGCAAAATAATGCACCTGATTACCAGCAGCATGTAAAATACTTGTACATATACACATAGGATCAGATCTAACTTTATTTTCATCCTATGTAATGTTGACAGAAATGACTTAAGTTTATCTCTTGCAAACTGCTAGCCTCTGTATAAAGCGTTCATTAAGCTGGCGACCTGTTCAGGTAACATTTTGCCAGTTAGCGTTTATAGCATTTCAATCTTGAAATGCTATGTGCATGGATACTCTTGGAATGTTGGGGTTAGGGTTAGGGTTAGGGTTTTATGATTTTTTTTTCCCGTAAGTAATTTGCTACTAGATACTGTCACCTGATATTGGTGATATAAAGTTCAAGTTGAATTATATTATCTGACATTATCTGAATGGAAATTATGTGACCTAACTGTAGATAACTCTGAGATTAGCTGAGATTACTCATAATGAGAGTGACACCACGTGACTGAAGAAAATTTGATCACCCACCAATGACAGAGACTTGGCATCATTAGAGCATAAACTGAGTATACAAGTTGTTTTTTCCCCCCTCAGTCTGGTAAATTACACCTGAATTGGGGTTGATTTTGGGTTTAATGTCCTGTTGGCAGCAAAACTTCAACACTCCACAGTAAACAAAGGGACAAAAAGGTAAAGTATGTAAATTGTGAGCATGCCCTAATATAATGAGCACCTGCAGTGTTCAGATCTATCTTCACTTTCATCCTACTGGCATATCTGCTTATTGCTCTTGTCTTTGATGGTAATTATTATTTTTTTTATCATCCTCAGCTATGCCGGGAGGTGTTTCTTCCATATTACGAGCATAGTCCCAGTATCATAAAACAAACATCCAACCTGCTGATCAAAGTCTGTATAACAAAAAGAAAGGTCTCTTACACTTTCTCACTAGAGGCAGTCACACATACAAATGTGTATCTAAAGACAATAACTTCAAGATTTTAGGTTTTGATGAAGTCTGCTTTCTAACCCCTCATACATCTGAAACCCTGGGCCATTTTTGCTATAATTGCCCCTTAAATGAGGTGCAGAGGTGTCCCTTTAACTTAGCTACTCTTGTGTTTTTCCTTGGACAAGAGGAGCAGAAATACATGTCATGTAAAACTACATGACACATATTTCTGGAGTGTCTTATCAGATATGGACAGAGATGTGTTATGGAAAATTTAATCTTTGTCATGTATCTGCTCATCATGTCCTAATATGACACATAGTTTTAGAGGAAGTGTCTGAAGCCACACTGCCTGATAGTGTCATGATTCTTCTGCAGAAGCATCTTGCAGTAAAAACTGATGAAGGCAGTTTCAGAGTCTGAACAGCATGCTTTATTTTGTTCATGACTAAAAATGTATTGAAATTTTCAGTTTCAGTAACAAACACATTCATTCAAAAACAAGAACAAAACATTGTCTTCTATATATTATATCACTATTGGCAGTACCATTAACACAAAATGAGGGAAAACATAAAGAAATGAATTCCAGTAATAAAAATGTAAGTTGCCTATGGATGAACTATGGATCTTGACACTAAATGATGACTGTCTCCATGGTCTTCATCTTGATTGATGCCATCCATCTACCTATCCTTAAGAGATACCCAGGAAGTGGCCGTACTTCTAGTGGTGTGTGCCACCAGATTATTAGGGACAGGAAGGTGCTGCCTGTCATAGGCACGAGATATGGCGTCAACCACCATATCTCGTGACAGACACTTCTTGGACACAGGAAAGCCTAACTTGTTAACACCATAACTGACAAACAACCATGAGTGTGAGCGCCTCAGGGCCTGAGTGCGTATCAAGTAAGCCCTTTACCACCCTTACTGGACACAGTGTTTGCAGGTCTGTGTGATCCGCTTCAGAGGCCGACTCTGGATGAAATGAGCTGATGAACATTGTTCCTGCCAAGAGGAGCAATGTTTTATGAGAGAGGAACCTAAGGTCTGCATGCTCAGTGGGCTCATTAGGAGCTTGAGTCAACAAGTGCAACACCGATGGGAGATGCCATAATGGAACGCTTAACATCCTACCTGGTCGCACACAGTATGTATCCTGATACGCCCGGCTAACTGGCTCATGAAAGCAGGAAATGGCTACTGCATGCATCGTAATAGTGCTAGGTGCTCTTCCTAAGTCCAAGAGTGAGGGAATTCAGGCATAGACCCACAAACACCATTTGCCGTGCTGGTTCAAGATTGCTCTTTTTCATACCTACCCCAAGGCTTCAATGTGATCCGTGAGCCTCTTTGTGTCCCGTACAACCTGGGACAGGACAGCCATGCCAGTCACAAGACTTTGTTGACATAAGATCTCGAGGATAGATGGAAGGATGGCATCATTCAAGGTGAAGACTGTGGTGACGGTCTGGGTGAGGTCGAAATCAGATAAGGAGGGGAAAAACAAAATAAAGTAAACATAAAACAGATAATCTACCCTATCTGTTATATTATAAGGGACCACAAGTAGAGTAAGTGATAAAATGGGTAAGAAAAAAGAGAAAGAGAGGCAATGAAAAATAAATACATAAACAGGACAAAGTTTTCACCAAGGGCATACATCTGTCCATCCGTCTGTGGAAAAACTGTTCATCTGAAGCCACCACAGTAAATCTCAATAATAAGCCTTAATAGTGACAATAGTGACTATGACCTAATGTGGATTTCAGTGGTTTTGTTGGAGGAGCCTGACATGGAGAAAAGCAGCTTGTGGCTGAGGTGACTGCTGGTATGTCTGCACCCTCTGCTGACTACAGCTGCAGCTTGTACAATTGAAACGCTCCCACTCAGTGTTCCGCCCCCAACTCGCAAGAAAGAGGGGGAAAAAACACATATGGTGGTAATTGAAACATTGGAGTTTTTGCAGCAGGCGTTCACAAAGACTACACAAGGACACTGAGTCGAGATGTTCGTGCTTTCTGTTTTTCTAGCCACTTTGGTCATCATACCATTCGCACTGAAAACTTTCTCCCCGTATCTCTGGATGGATATCACCTATATAGCAGATCTGGTGCGGATTATGGTGAGGTTTGTGTCGCGGCGGAGGAGAAGACCGTTATTCTTCGTCCTGGACCGCTTCTTGGAGCAGACCGCCGCGCATCCGGACAAGCGCTTCATTGTTTTCGAAAATGAAAGCTACTCGTTCGTGGACGCAGACAGGAGGAGTAACAAGATCGCCAATGCTCTGCAGGCGTCCTCCAAGTACGAAACCGGCTGCACCGTTGCGCTCTTCATGGGCAACGAACCCGCGTACTTGTTTACCTGGCTGGCGCTGGCCAAGTTGGGCTCCCCCGTGGCTCTGCTCAATCACAACATCCGCTCCAAGTCCCTGCTGCACTGCTTCAGCTGCTGCAATGCCCAAGTGCTGATTGCAGCTGCAGGTAGGTATCAGTGTGCAGTGGCTTCCTCTCAGTGACTTTGAGCTCTCCTCTTACCATCAAATTTATTTTGATCAGTTGGGAGCAATTTGACCCCAGTGACTTAAACCTACAGGAAATTATTATAATAAATTGACACCCAAGTGTTTCTGGTACATTATGTATCTTGCTGATGAACTAAATATCCCTTCAAATAAAACATAAACTCCCCCACTCAACCCCACCCCCCTTGTATATCAAAGGTCTTAAGGGAATCATGTTTTTCCCTCCCAAAAGTCATCAGAATTAGAAATCAGAGAGCCTTTATTGGACCACTACTCCTGATCAGCGCAATGAGTAAGGCAATTCAAACAGACAAAAAGTATGAAACTAAAATAAATACTATAAAAAGGATAAGAAACTGTTCTGAAGCCTGTTTGTCCGGCTTCTGATTCAGCATATGCGTATGAACTGGACTGCTTCTCACACGACTACAGCTGTGGTCCCTGAAGCAGAGGGAAGGCTTTTGACAATTATAAATAGCATGTTATAATTCAATTCAATTCAATTTTATTTATTTATCTAGCCCAGAATCACAAATCACAAAACAGTTCCTCAATGTCATCCAAAACAACTAAAGCAAAAGTGTGTAAAATGTTGATATTTCTTGTAGGTTTTATACAGCTAAAACAGCCTGGGGTCAAATAGACCCCCGAGAAACACCGATGCGCACAAACTGTGATCAGGACATTGAAAACATATCATCATCTTAATTTCATGTTTACCCACTTGTCCCCATTAAATTAGGGAAAGTCGTGAAGTATGAAGCAAAATTCTATTATTCATGTATTTAATGATGTCAGACATCATTAAATCATCAGATCCTGCACAAAACAAAACCACCACCATTCAGATAGAGGTGGCTGTTCTCATGAGCACTTACTTTACCTGTAGGCTGTGTCTTTACCCTGAGGATCATGTGTCTCCTTCGACCTATATGTATTTATTGAAGGCCGATGCTGTTTACATTTAAGCATGATCTAATGTAGGATGTGAATGGTATAGACATTTTTTTTTCTCATGCCAATGTGTTACAAATCCTCTCCCTGAATTTAGTTTTTGGGATGAAAAAGCCTCTGAAACAGCAGACCATAAAAAGGCGCTGATACTCTTTATGTTGATTCTCACACAATTTGTTTAGTCACTTAGTTGGCTTTCTCTTTCTCTGCATTCCTGTTTCTGCTTTCCACTCCAAAACAACTGCTGGGTTTCAGCAGCACTTTGTCCACATTCCACTGTTATTACCTCTAATCAGGGTTGCAGGAGGCACAGCCTATCCCAGCATGCTCTGGGAATAGGGCAGGGAAACACCAGTTCATTACAAGCCTAACAAGGTTATTATTAGTAGCATTAGTGTTAGTATTATTGCCCTATTACTATTGCCCTCATCTTACAAATACAAAGAAAACAGGAATCTGCATTAAACTGGTTTTAACTACTGCAGTTCATTTAGGAAAAGCAGTGCTCTGGATGGAAAAACAATGCCACAACATTTGTATTTCAATGAGCATAATAACAAGAAGTAAAGCAATACAATCTGTGCTTTGGTTGTCCATGTGGCAGGATGACGAAATCTTATACAGCAATCACAGGGATGCATTGAATTTCAAGATACTGTGGATTGATTTTCGGGCTGACCTCTATACTGCTCCGTAGTATAGGACAGCATAACTTTTGGAACCAAAGTTGCGTCATGAAAAGAGCAGCGGATCTTTGTCTTTGTCAACCCTTTGAAACCTGGATCCACTTTATATTTCGTGTCTTTACATGCTTGGGAAAGTTCTCACACACGCATTTAAATTGTGGCTACTTTGCGCACTAGTTGAAGCTGTGCCAAAATGTTTTGCTTGAGGCAGGAAAAGAAAAGCATTGCGTAATGCGTAATGTAATAAAAGCACAGATAATGTACTCTAAATACTTCACTAACAGTAGACACTTGATTACAAACAAATTTAGCACCATGCTGGTCAAAGGATGTGTTGAATGATCAGATTTCATCCTCTTGGCAACTTGAATATCGTCACCAAATTTCAAGGCAATCCACCAGATAGATTTGGAGATATGTTGTTCTGCCCCCACTTCCCAGTTAGTGTGGGAAAAAAACAACAAAGAACTGCACAAGTGGATTAAAAGAATTGCAAGTGAGGGTGCTGGCATGAAATTTGGTGACTTATTTTGCTAATGCCCAAGTTATTTTCACTCTCAGATCATTCTCTCATCTCTGTGGTTCTTGTACCTTTGTTGTCTATTCAGTGTGTAGGTTTTGCAGAATAATGTATGGAGCTGTTTTAAGGAAGAAACCACATAACTGTAATATTTCATAGTTAATAAGAATACTGGAACTACAGGTGACAAGGTCATTATTGCAAAATAAGTGCTGATGGTAGTGAATGAAGAAAAAAAAACAGTGGTGCAGCTTTCACTGTTATTTGAGTGACGCATTATCAAGATAGTAATGTGGATGCCAACGCACATACACTCTGCCTGTTATGCAAACAGGGAGGCCTTGAATCCTGCTGTTGCTGAAGATGGTTTGATTGTGTACTTCATGCATGAGCAGGTCCCTTGCCTCTGCATAGAGTTCCTTCTTACCTGTAAATGTGTCATTATACTAGCAATCCTCCAAGGTGCAAGCACATCAAGCCATTAAAGGGAATGGGAGATGGCACTCTGATTGGTTTATGGCATGTTATGCCCAAAATACACCCATGATTTATTTAGAGACTAAGTGCAACTTGAACTATGAGTCTGGTGCAACGGCCCTTTTTTCCAACTTTACAGTAGCAAAAGTGGACTTGGACACATGCTAAATTCACTTGCACCGTGTTTTTCAGACCATGCGCTTAGATTGTTAAAATGGAGCACTACATGTGAAAACAGCAGTTTGTCATGCAGAAATAACAGACTTCGGAATGTGTTTGTTCGCGAAAACTACATAGGAAATGACCAATATCAGCCCGATGTATCAGAGTGTATTTAACTCTGTGTGGTCACTTCTTTGCAGAGCTGAAGGGAGCAGTGGAGGAGGTGCTGCCCTCGCTGAGAGAGCAGGGCGTGAGCATTTTTCTAATGGCCAAGGAATGTGACACACCTGGGATTGACAGCCTGACTGATCAAGTGGAAAAGGCCCCAGACTCCCCACTGCCTCAATCTCTCAGATCACACATCACATTCAAAACTCCTGCTGTCTACATTTACACCTCAGGAACTACAGGTATTACAGAGGCTGGACAGTGGAGGAATAGAGATTTTAAGGGATCATACTGGTCCTACTTTGACATCTCGTCAGCAGTTGAAATTGTACCTGACCATGTGTTTACATAGCTTAGAAGTCAAGGGATAATTTATGATAATTTGCATTGGTTTCTGAGCTACCACAGCATATTCTGTACAGGAGAGAATAAATTGACATACTGGATGCATGTCATGGGAAGATCTGCCCCTACGCTGTCTTTGATTGGATAACCCTATCCCTAACTCAACTCTACCACCTAATGGATTTCAATGCACTTCCAAACTCAATTAACCACCAGTACCAAAATTTGAATGACAGGGTTTGACTTCTTATTGCCCCCTAAAGTCCAACTTCCAACTCCTCTGTATACTCCATTGTACAGCTTTCAGACTGGAAGGGTGCCAAAATACCTGAATTTGGGTGTTCCAACTTCCATATATTAAGCCATTCATTTTGGTCTCCAAACCCTAACCCTAACCTTAACCAACGACGGCAGCGATTACTCACTAATCAGAGGTAGATAGGGCGGGTATGCACATCCAGTATGTTAATTTAGTCTCTCCTTACTCTGTTCACACTTATGTAATCAATATTTGTTACTGTCAGATGCCATCACAGAAAGTCAAAAATATACAGTATTGTCCTTTGAGGGGCAAATGAAAACCTGCACAGGAGAAGCACAACAGCAAATGGTATGTTTGCCAGTTTGCTCCAGTTATGATGAGCTTTCTCCACATTTTCAAGGTTTGTGCTGTTTGTGTCTGCTATGAATTGCAGGTCTCCCGAAGGCGGCTGTGGTCAACCATAATCGTCTTTTAATAGCTCTGGCTGTGCTGTCTTCCAATGGCGTTACCTCCAGTGACAACCTCTATCTCAACTTACCTCTGTACCACACAGCTGGGTTCATTGTCGGCTTCATCGGCCCCATTGAAACAGGTGAGGCAGTTCAGATGTAGGTAGACAGTCATAAGCTCAAGTCAGATGCAAGGGTGGCTATTCTAATTCCAGTTCCTTCCAAGCCACCACAAACTCTGAGCAAGGAGAATCTGCTCCATGCATACAAACACACACACACACACACAGACACACAGAATCAAAACAGGAAGTGCAGTGGACCAAACCACTATGTAGCATGGAATCTTTCTAAACTTAAAACACATTGTTTTCTGTCTATAATTAACACAAGTGCTCCAAAAAGTATTGTATTATTTAGAATTATATAGTTTCGTTTCCAGTGATTTTCTGGGGGTGGTAACTATGACTTTTCCCAGGATTGGGGGAAAAGGGGTGGCGTCACCTACGCCCCCCCTGTGCCCACCCCAAAGGCCTATGGTCAGGTGCTATTTCAAGAGAAAAGTACATAAGAATTCAGTATGTGAGATTTCTTGCAGACAGTTGTGAGGCCATTTCACACATCCCAGACTGAGTGTGCAGGCTCATCAGTGTAGCATCCTGCTGTAAGACTTTAATACGTTTAGTTTCACACACACAACTCCATCCTGTGGTTATTACTGCAAGGTTGTAAACAGAGTTGAGCTCATTTCCCGCTGGCACAGAATAAAAAGTGACCCCTTTAACCCCCTCCCCCCTTTCCCTAGTTTTGATGTGACTGACTCAACCCCTCAACCCCCACCTCCTGAGAAACCGCGTGAAAGACCCTTTTGTCACTGTAAACCAGTAATCTGAACACAGCCAGGTCACCAAGACCGGATCACTTGTACTTTTGAAATGCTTTAACAAAATAGGCTAAAGTTCACACCATTATTTGTAAGGGAAAGGGCTGACTTGCACATGTGTTAAAAGATATTCAATACTGCTCCAAATCAAAACAGTCTTTGCCCTATTACTTTTACACATGATGTTAAACAGCATATTGTATTTATTGTTTTCCTGAAACTAAATACACACTTATGATAGGGATTTCAAGCAAGTACAGTAGAGTTTTGACTATCCAATTATCTTGTCAATGCAAGTGTCTTCTGTAAGCAGCCAGTTGAAGAAAGTATTTCAGAAATGGTGTGTATGTAGTTTAAAGAATTTCTCCATTCCAGGGTTAGGCTGTACATAGACGTGCTATTACCTCAGCATCATAAACAAACAAGTCCGGGTACCCATTTTTTGAGGAATTGGAGAGTAGATCCGGCTGACGGAAACAACCTGATAGTACTTTCACAAATAATTGCAGTTACACAAAAAATGGGTGCTGCGACTTGTTATGTACATGCACATAATCTGCTTTTTGGCATTGAGTCATATCCTAAAAGTGTTATTTTAGGACTGTTTGCTGCCGTGGAAGTGAATGGAGAGATACAAATACAGTAATGTGAATTTGCAGCCCAGGGGAGCATGGAGCAACTAACGAGGATATTTCTCCACCATGTGGATATCACGTCTAGGACACTATGAAACCTAAAACATGACCAAAGAGTTATGTTTTTCCCCCATTCTGACTGTTTGGTAGCAGGATATCTCGAAAAGGTATGAATGGATTTGCACAAAGCTGGAAAAGAAGAGGCAAGAAGGCAAGAGAGACCTTATTATGTTGATCGGCTAAAATGGGGGGGTGGCAGTGGGCGTTGCCTATTACAACAGGGTGCATAACTTCTGAATGGACTGATATAGATTCAGATTCATTTTTTTATTGTCCTTTACAGAGGAAATTAGCTTTCACAGTCTGTACACAAAATAACATTCAAAACAGGGTATAAACAAACAATAACATCACAATAAACCGTTACAATGTATCCAGTCATTTTCAGGCAGTTATAGCTGAGGGCACAAAACTCCCCCAAAGTGTATTTTTTCAGAGTGGTAGTCTATATGTGCAGCCAGGGGGGAGGAGGGTGATGTGTAGGTTGGTGGTTTGAGGGATTGGTGAGAGCATGGTGAAATTGCAAGACTTTGCGGAAAGGTTGGTTATGAGTCACGGAAGAGCAGAGTAACTTGTAACAGCTGGCTAAAATAAGGCGCGGCAGTGAGCTTGGCCTATCACAATAAGGTGCATATCATCAAAATGGATTCATATGACATGACAAACTTTGCGGGAAGCTTGATCATGAGGCAAGAAAGAGCTGATTATCCTTTCACACCGACTGACCAAAACACATAAACCAATCACATGCACATAACTGTTCTTTTAATTGATAAAAGGTATGAATTGAAAGAAGGGTTAATGTGGTTAACTATGAGGCAATTCCATATCTTTGCATGGGCAGAGGTAGTCACTCCACTGAGTTCCATCTTTCTAGTTTTGGAATGAAACTCTTAGTGAATTGGATGTACGCCTTTATAACAGAGGATTTTCATTTTTGAAATATTGAAAAAAAAACACTTGATGAAGTGATGACAGTGAAAAGCGAATTGAGTTGATCTATGGCACCAGCAGATTTTTACTGGGCAGCCTGTGATAAGTTTTCTTCCATTTTTGGTCTCTGACATTGAAGGTTCAACTATCATTCTGAGGAGGAAGTTCTCTGCCTCTCAGTTCTGGGACGACTGCAGGAAATACAACGTGACTGTAGTTCAGTACATTGGAGAGGTTCTGCGTTACCTCTGCAGCACCCCCAAGGTAAACGGGATCATGACATGCATCATTACCATTCACAACTTTTCATATTTTGCCATCCAAAACTGTGGAATATAAGATTATAAACTAAGCAATAACACATCTGTATCATTTGAACATTATTATGGTATATTGGAGTGCCCTGTGTTATTGCTGTGATATCAATATTGTAGTTTTTAGACTGATGTCGTTGGTAATTGATATACCAGCAAACTGATCTTTTTCTAGACATTTTTTTTCTTTAATTATTATTATTAATATCATTTTGTGTCAATTTTCTATTTACTGAAATATGTTTTTTTTTTTTTTAAATGATCAAAGTCATGGTTACACAACACACCCTAAACACACAGCAAATTTCATCCAGCATTTTCTGCCCGCACATATTCTTTGGTACAACACTGTAGTTACTCACTATCATCTTGACCATGTGCTACGAAAGGCCCTTGGCTCAAGTCAGCTGCCAAAACAGAGCCTTGAAGCTGCCATTGATATAGATCCAGTCACAGATACTTTCCAAATCTGTACATTCCCACAGCTGGTTTACGGAAATAGAAATCGTTAAAATCTTGGCAGTGACGTTTCGGCCATCACTGCCGTAATCTGTAGGGGTTTGAATGACTTGAGATCAAGTATCACTGCAAGATGCATACGACATGTTATTTATGCAAGGGTTCTGATGGTGTACCTTAAAGACCGTATGTTATGGTATGGTGTGTTTTAGGAGTAGTATAAACATTCTGTCTATGGCCATTGAAACAGTAGCTAATGGCATCACATGGAGTGCAGTCTCATATTACTGCGTGACTCGCCACCAGTCAGAGGAGGTGCGTTTGTCTGTATCTGGTCTCCTCTAGGAATAGACACTGGCCTTTACTTAGGATTACCATATCAAGTGCCTTGGCAGCCACATCTCCCTCTGTAATGGAGTGTATTTATGTGTGATGCGTGACGTGAGAGGCACACTTTATTACAGTGATGGGTACACTAACACTTGTTTCAGTGGTTTTGCTTATGTGTATGAGCTTATTTCGAATGCCTGGACCAGGTTGATTTTGCTCAGCTTGCAAAAAGCGTGTGACACAGACCATCAGATATTGCTGTAGAAATTAAAGACAATAGGCTTTAATAGGGCAGCTTTAAATTGGATAGTCATATCTTTCTGATAGAGGTCAAATTGTAGATGTAGGAGGTATGCTCTTAGAGCCCAAAAACCTTACCTGTGGAGTCCCACAAGGAAATATACTTGGTCCTTTATTGTTTTTATTGTATATAAATGACATGGAGGTAGCTTGTTTGTGTCCTTTATTTTATAGGCGGCGGTTTAGCTCAGCTGGTAACTGGAGAATGCTTAGAAACAGTCAGAATATCACTTAGTCAAGAACTCCTGCACTTCGGCAAATCTGAAAAGTGCTCTGTTTCTTATCTTGGATTAATTGGACCAGTGTATGTCTGGTGAGACTATGGCCTGCGCTCTCATTGGGAAGGCCCATTGAAAGACATAATTTTTGGTAGGAATATCTCAGCAAAGAAACCATGAGGACACTGGCTCTATGATCAGTCCAGTGCCACTATGATTACACCTGCATATCGTGGTATAGTGGTATAACTAAAAAAAACAAAAGAAACTCCTCAAAAAGCCCAGAATAAATCAATGAGCATTGTCCATAATCTTATTCCATGTACACACATTGGTCCAAAACATTTTAAGTTGTTGAACTGGCTCTCTTTGGAAGGTAGAGTTCAACAAGTTTGTTTGGGGTTCCCATGGCCTGAATACAAGAGCCAGTGTATAAACCTGAAGCAACCCCTTCTTAAAAGTAAAGCAGGGAGAGGTACATTCCTCTATACAGGGGTGGAGGAATGGCACAAAATCCCAAAATGAAATTAAATCTGCTGATACTTTGAACAATTTTAAAAAACAACTGAAAAAAAATGGACGCTGAACAAGATATCATGATGAAACATCCAGTGCGAGGTGTTTAGGTTTCTGAACCTGTGGGTTTTACTTGTCTTTTTTGTCCTGTTTTTTTTTTTCTTTTTTCTTCATTTATTTAATTATTTAATTATTTATCTGTGTGTTTTGGGGTAAAATATTACTTATCAGTTGCAGTTTCTTGCTATTACCAATTCTTGCCTGCCCACCAGCCATGAATTTCAAGGACCACAATGGAAATAAGTCATGTGACTTTATTGCGATATCCCAACTAATTTTATTGTACTGTGTGCACATTTGTGTACTGTATTTTTAATTAGTCAAATAAACTCAATATAAATATAAATGGAGATTAGGCACTGTGTAGCTCAGGGGAAACATCTGTTTGGCCCTTTTGGGCCTGGGGAATCATGATGTCTGATAATAAGCCATCTTCTCAAACATCCTGTCAACCAGCCATCAAACTGACGCAAGGAACTCTCACTCTGTCTGTTACGGTCCTGTTAAAGTGAAGTTACTTCATATGTGTGTTTATTATCATTTATATAATTAATTATTTATAGGTATCTCCTTCTAGTACATTCAGATGTTTTGAATTAAATCAGATATGCAATAATTAATTTCCGTAACATTTTCAATGTGCTTTTTCAGTTTGTTTTTTCTTCCTTCTTCTTACAACACAGAGAGACAATGACAAGGACCACAAAGTTCGACTAGCTATTGGTAACGGCGTCAGAGCGGAGATCTGGAGGGAGTTTCTCCATCGCTTCGGGAACATAGAGGTTCGAGAGTTTTATGCCTCTACTGAGGGAAATGTTGGATTTCTCAACTATGTAGGGAAGATCGGAGCTGTTGGACGAGTCAATTTTATACATCGGGTAAGAGTGAGCTTTTCATATTTCTTTTTTCTTTTCAATGAAACATATCATTCCAAAACATCCTATACTTGTATATTTTCCTCATTACACCATGACATGATGCAGTGAAGTTACATCACCACACCAACTTCTGTTTGAGTCTGCAATATTGATGTCCTTACATATGTCATTTCCTCCTGTAGAAGCTGTTTCCCTACACTCTCATTAAATATGACACAGAGAGAGATGAACCAGTTAGAGATGCAAACGGCTTCTGCATAGAGTCAGCCAAAGGTAAGGGAACTTCCTTTTCTTTCTCTCTAAATGAAGACACAAGATCATTGATAAAGAAAGGTAGGAACAGGATAACAAACGTATCTGTTGGGCTTTTTCTGAAGGTGAGACAGGCCTGCTGGTGTCAAAGATCACAGACATTGCCCCTTTTGTTGGCTATGCCCAAAACGAACAGCAAACGGAGAAGAAGAGACTGCGAAATGTTCTCAAGAAAGGAGATCTATACTTCAACAGCGGAGACCTGCTCAAGATCGACAAAGACAACTTCATTTACTTTCAGGATCGTGTAGGTGACACATTCAGGTACATAATTCCTTTGCCATTTCAGTCCGCTGATTTTTTTAAGTACATTGTTTTGAGCACTTTAAATTCAAAATGCATTTTTCTCGGTAAATATGTTTTAGGGACTTTATCTATGTCCTCCAACCTCAAATGTGAGACCACAATTAATCATAATTAAAGCAATATGTGCTCGCAAGCTTTGAAAATCTTCTCTTACCTTCTTACCATTAAGACTCTAGTTAAAGACTAATTAAAAAAGTAGTTAAAGGAGAATATTCCTCACTAAAATATATTATAAAGAAAAACTTGAGCATTTACACACTGAATTATGGCTGAACCCTCTCTGGTCAGTGATACCAGTCAAATTCTGCCATCTAGAGGTCAGTAACTAGTAAGGTTACAAAATTTTAATCTCCATCTCTCTAGGGTGGAGAGCCAATAAATACTATATTCCAACACAGAGGATAGAATTATTGTTACATTTTTAACTCAAGAAAAAAAGAATAATGTTATTTTTGCAATATCCCATTTGAGTGTGGCATTTCAGCTTGAAACAACCCATGTCTAAATACACATCATAAAATGTCTAAATATACATCAGTAGTTAATACTGTAAATGTTAATACTGTTAATACTCAAACATGACAGAATGAAACAAACACAAACATCCATAGGACAATATTTTTTGTTTGTTTTGATTATAGCGTAGTCAGCTATTTTGGGTTTAACTAAGAATATTGCATGACATAAGGCCTCACTCATGAATAAGCAATCCAAAAGAAAGATACAACAACAACAAAGAAATAAAACAAAGGCAAACAAACAAAAACAATAACGGAAAGGAAAAGAGGAGGTATGAAATAATTAAGCAGTTGACGTGGCAGATTATATCATAATCAAAACGTGCATGTCTTGTCTGCAAGTCACATCGCTTCATCATTTACACCTCAAGATTCAGTATATAAGGAGTCCATCTTTTTAAAAAAATGTCCGTCTTTAGTTGCAGAGCTGCAGCCATACTCTCCAGTGTGTAAACATGTTTGAGTCTCTGCAGCCACCGACTCGTGGTCATGTTCCTCATGCGTTCCTTCTTCCAGTTTACAGTCACCACTGTCATTGCTGTCATTGCAATCAGCAGGAGTCTGTGTAACACATATCTTTCATCTTCTCCACAGATATCTTTAGGTACACTTCCTAGCAATACAAACACTGCCTCTAAGGGTATAGCGATTCCCATAATTTTTTGAATGTGAATGATCTCTAACACTCCTCTAAGGCAATGCAACTGAGGCGCCTTTCACGAATACGCTTCACGAAGACACATCACGTGGAGTATTAAAAAAAATGAACTTTCAATTTCCAGTAGTTGATTCCTTTGTGACAATACACAACTTGATGGGGACTTCACCATTCAGAAAACAGAAACTGTAAAGACTTTTATTTTATTGATGAAGCGAGTACTCTGGCTCATCCTACCTACAGTAATACTTCATACAAACTTAATACATTTCCTATTAACCAGTGCAGAGCAAGCTGTGTGTGAGAAAGAAGCAAACTGTCTGATGAGCACAGTAAACCACCTGCATGTCGGGTTTGTGACATACAGATTTCAAAAGCTGGAAAACAGAGGAAGGATTTGGTTGAGGTAGACCAAAAAAATCACTTGAAACAGTTTCATTACAAGGACAATTTTTTGTTAACTCATGCATGTTTGAACGGAAATTAGTTTAATTTAATAATTCTCCTAACATTTACACAAGAGACATGAGGTTATTTACTCTCAAGGCAGAGGAAATTGCAGTCCGGGACTCCCAAGTCATTGCATTGGCTGAAGTGGCTCAAATTGTACCGTCTTGTCGTCTTGACTTGTGTTCAATCAATATTTAATTATAAATCCCCTCAAACAAATGACAGATAAAGGAAATTTCCTGTTAATGCCATTTCTCTCAACCATCTTCGGCCATACAACTCTCATGCCATACAATTGCATTTTTAGTGCTGATAACTAAAATTTAATAAGCCGAGATTCTTCTTGTAAAATGTCCACCTTGCATTCACTACTCAAAATTACTCAAAACATTTCCCCTTGAAGTGTGTTTTTGCCTCGGGTCCAAATACACACACACACACACAGATATAAAGTTGGAGACTTATTTGCGCCCACAGGTGGAAAGGTGAGAATGTGGCCACAACCGAAGTAGCTGATATCTTCACTCTTGCTGATTGCATCAAAGAAGCCAATGTCTATGGAGTTCAAGTACCAGGTGATGGACGTTTCCTTCCTCTGTTTTGCTTTTCATTATATCCTGGATTCACAGCATGAGAAGAATGGGGAGACACTTTTATTTGGTAATTGGTTGTTTGTCCAAGCTTAATTTGCCTTTCTTGCCTTCTCTCCTCTAAGGCCATGAGGGGAGGGTAGGAATGGCAGCCGTCACTGTAAAAGAAGGTTCCCAGTTCGATGCAAGCAAAATATTTAGCCACGTGGTCAGCTACCTACCCTCGTACGCCCGCCCGCGCTTTATAAGATTACAGGTAACTTCTCATGATGATAAACCTTCACATTGCACACTGGTCGCATTTATCCATCTCCAGGTGGCTGATAATGTGTACTTTACTTTTCCTCTAGAATGCTGTGGAGGTGACGGGGACTTTCAAGCAGCTGAAGGTGCAGTTGGTGAAGGAAGGTTTTGATCCGGGCTGCATCCAAGACCCCCTCTACATCCTTGATGACCAGGTGAAGAGCTACACGCCGATGACGGCTCAGATCTACAACTCCATCGTGACAGGAGGCATGAAACTATGAGAAGACTTGCTCCTCATAGTCAGCAACACTGTTGAAGATGACAAGTATAGCCTTGCAGATACATCTACTATTCTACTATTACCAGTGATAATCACTGATAATCTAATCTTTTTGATACTAATCATTCAATGCATGCGTAGTAATAGAAATGCGACAGAATAACATAATGTTGTGTTTGTAGAAAGCAGTACATGGGAATCAAATGTACAATGGGATTATAAGAACTGTTTATAGATGTGTATGGAAAAGACATAGACCAGTTATCATATGAATATTTATATTTCATGGCAGTCCTCATGGAGAACAAAGTATAAGAGCACTGTTATTCCAACAACTTAGTACTGCATAAATTCACAAGGTGGTGGCAAATATTTGCCTTGACTCTGTATAGACAATGAAACACAGTTCAGCCCCTGAATGCATGTAATGATAATACAAAATTCAGTTTGATCTTCACTGTGCTCTTTCAGCTTGTTGTAAGACAGGTTTCAGACTCCTTTCAGTTTATTCTCTAGGGAGGATGTACTTCTATTATAACTTAACATCAGTTTTTGTTACTTTCATTTCATGTATGTCCACAAATTTGAAGACCAAAAAAAGAAAAAAAAAATCAGGAAGAGAAAATCTGTCATGTTATTGACCAGTTCTTGCATCTGATGACCAGCCATCATGACAGATCTCACCAAAGATCTCACCTTTGAGATTGAACCGACCACCTTCCAGGATGGCCGCCTACCAAAATGGCCACAGTTCAGTAGGAGCGTGCTGGGCTGGAACAACAGGAGCAAGACTTTGGCTCTTTTCACAGGGCACTCAGATTGTGGCTGAACTTTTGTTACCTTGGCTGTGCTGCTGCCGTTTTCAGCAACAACATAAAATCCAGATCCCTGCCGCAATGTGTGTCTCGTAAGAGCCAAAGTCCTTAGAGTTACAGAGGACTGGCACACTTTTACAAATAGAGACCAACTCAGTTCTACTGTCAGTCACATGCCATTTTCAAAGGCCTGTTCATTCACCCTTGGTTATCAATGGATTTTTGTTACACAAGAAAAATGAAGGAGTGTATGATTCAGTTGTCATGATATCCCCTTGGTAGCTCAGCAGCTGCTTTCCTCTCACTTTCCCATTTTTTTTAACCGCTTTGACCTTTCTACTGGTTCACTAGATGAGCACACATGTAGTGGACATGTGTGCTCATAGGCCTGTTTTCAGGGGTAGGTGGGGACAGCATAGAGTTGTAGTTGTAGACACAACGCGACTTCTGATGGGCACAGGTGGAATCTGCATGCCACCTTGGGAACGTCTTGTCTGCACCACAGTTATCAAGGAGCAGCCGAAGGGTTTGTATACATCTGGTCACAAGAACCAATGTGGTTGAGCAAAAATGATGAGCCATCAACTGTCCCCTGGCCTCTGATCCGGAAAATACCAAAGTGAACGCCAATGGTCGATGCTGTGACACAAACCACAAACAAAGTCAGCACCTTGATGTGAAAATAGGACCTGGGGCCAGTTGCATAGACTTAGACTGTCTGTTGCAGAAATATTAAGACTGACTTCATTTGAGGTAGGAAAGTTGGACACCTCCTCACCTGGGGCTAAACCTGAGGTGAGAGCTTTGTTGCTTTGGCAATGGTGTGCCAGAGGATCATTTAGAAAACACAAAGACATATATTTCAGGTATACAGTGTACAGGTGTATTTAGGTATATTAAATCAAATATATTATAATTTAAACGATATATGTTTATATATAATTGAATAATCTATGTGGTATTTCATTAACTGACACAGAAGTAGAGAATGATATTAAAATCATTAATTACCATACATATTATGTACAGTATGAAGTTGTTTAGCTTGCTTCCTCAAATAAAGACTAATAATAAGATGAAAAATTGTGTGGAAACTGTAAATCACATGTTAATATTGCAGCATTACAAGTGAACTGGAGAGCGAACCTGTGACCCTGCAGTTACCGGACAAAAGACGTGTCACTCATCAAGTTCCCTGGAGCAAAACATTGAACGTATGCTAAACTACAGAAATCTGTCCGTCAGCAGCAGCAGCAGCAGCAGCAGCCAGCTGTGCAACAACTCCAGACTCCAGGCTAACTCCAGACTTTGTGGGTTAATATTTGTTCATGTACAGTCTGTGACTGCAGTGTACACAGAGGCAGAAGGCAGAAAGTGAGACAGGGACAGGAACAGGTTGTGAGACTGTCAGTCAAACTCATCTTTGTGTGCCTCATGAAGACTCACTGAACCTCAAAACATCATGTTAAGTTGTAAAGTCATTACTAAATCATGTTAAAATTTTCTGTCATAAGTATGATAGAATGAAGAATAAACTTACAAAATCATGCAATATTTGTTTTTTCAAAAAAGGTGAAACTTACACATTATTGTAGGCACACCCACAGGAATAGGTATTTGGAGAAAAAGTTCACAGACTAAAAAGAATCCTTTCCACACATTAAACAGGATTTCTACACAATATATGACTTTTGCTATCTAAGGTCTAAGGTCTCAAGACAGAGCCTGGGGGTGTGGTCTTCTTCCCCTCTGCAGTTAGTGTCACTTCACAGAGTATGATCTACATTTCTCCTCCACTACCATGCTGCTGGCTGCAATGGTGGACTTCAAGGGTAACGGAAAAAGAGAAGAGCTGACAGTGTAATGTCATGAGTAATATTTCCCCCGCCAGGCCTATCTCCTCTTGACTGGACAGCAGGCTACCTTATGTGTTGAGTAACACTCAGGAGAGACTCAGCACCATATTGTATTGTCAAACCTTTTTCAAATTACAAGCTCAATTACTGTGTGATTTAAATATAATACAGAACAGTCTGGAAAATATACCATAAAACTGCCAAACCCTCCGAAGTTTAGTGGTTTCTTCCTCTCTGTGCATGTGTTTTACTTTACAGTTTTTTCCTAAATGCTTACACTCTACCAGTGATTCTTGAAGCACTATCTCTGAAACCATTCACACTAACGTAGCTGATGCATTTACCAAGTGTGTCAAACTGTGCGTTCTCTGCTTTACATTGAGTTTGCCATTTAATAACACACTTATAGCAAAACTGGACACACTGGATTCCACATCGCTGCACTCTTTTGTCATTTGCCTTTCCACATTCACACGAGAAAACACCTTTACATGAATAATGAGTTCACTTACAAACCAGAGCTCAAGCCACAGGTAAACATTTGGTTTGGACAGGGATTTTTAAATGTGAACACTGTAGCACAACCAGCAGCATGCCTCCTCTGTATCAGCAGCTGAGCAGGTCATCTTTTCATGCAATTGAGTTCTCAGTTTTTACACTTTATTTTAGCAGCGCACTTTTGAGACGGCCCCAATTCCTATCTTCTTGTTTCTGAAGTCATTCATGTGAAAATGAACTCGGCATTTCCACATGAAAAGCCAACCTGCCTGCAGTAAAAAAGTAGGCTGCTACAGTCAGAAGAAAACCGCCCCTGTGAGTGGGTCATGTTACCCTAAGGACGGATTGGCTGCTCAGGTTGATACACCTACCACTGAAAAACACGGTCAAGGGTCAGGAATCCTGAAAGACTGCGGAATTTCCACATTGCCCATCAATAGTTACGGGACTGCATGCTTTGACTAAATAATGTATGCATATAGTCTATATACCCTACTTGCAGGTTTTGCAATTTTGCCATTGTTGCTGTACATACGGAATCCATATCTTTTGCAGGACCTGAGTTATGCAATCACTGCGCTTCAAATCGGGTTTCGACTGTCCAGAAACTCCAAGAGAAAACCGTTCTACAGCATTTTGGACTCTTTCCTCGACCAAGTTGCGAGGCGCCCACACAAGCCGTTCATCATTTTCGAGAAGAGCTCCTACACCTACAGAGAGGCTGATCGGGAGAGCAACAGGCTGGCCCGGGCGCTGTCCACGCATGCCAAGCTGAAGGAGGGAGACACCGTGGCTCTGTTCCTGGGCAACGAGCCTCTGTTTGTGTGGAGCTGGCTCGCTCTGGCCAAGCTGGGATGCACGGCTGCTCTCCTCAACTGCAACATCAGATCCAAATCCTTGTTGCACTGTTTCTCCTGCTGCGAGGCCAAGGCTCTTGTGGCTGGTGCTGGTAAGCCGGGCAAAAATACCTGGAGTGCCGAAAACTTTGGAGTCAAGCTTACTTTATTTGTCTTGGCCATCAGGTTGTTTATACTACAGTGCAACATCAATGTAAAGTCACGTACAGTTCATTTCAGGGATTTTACTGTACAGGCTAAAATGCATTTTGGTTGCAGGTCCATTTCTAATGCACAATGTGCTCTGAATTTGGTTTTTTATCATACAAGGTTATGAAAGAGGAACATAATTTAGTCATGCAAATCATCCCTTATGTAAGTCAGCAAATTTTTTAAGCACACAACATATCATGGATGCTGTTCAAATGAGATTTTCTTTAGCTGTTCAACTTATTCCATTACTGCAGGCAGTTTTACACTAGTATAGCTCCTGTCACCACATCACAGTTTGACTTGAACATGAATGGTTCCCTTTACTTACTCTTAAACTTTGCCTTTGAGCATTTGAAATTCATCATTTGAATAGGATGCAGTGACGTATTAGTGACTGTATTAATACTGGTAATGTGTGAATAAACTTAAACTTGAAACTTGAAACTTGTACAGTTTAATGATTTTATATTATTCTCATGCTGAGAAATCGTTTGGCATTTGAAAACAAAATCACAAAAGGTGAATAATGTGGCACCTGTTAAAATGCTACATTTTACTTGCGAAATATTTCCTGCGATACAGACAAAATCAAAAAATCATCACTGACTGAATACCTTGACGATGTTGTGATGATATTGTATAGATGACTCTGGGTGCTTTCATTAGATATTTCCACATGACAACAGGAAGAGGGAAATAACAATAACTAGAGCAGTCTAATAAGTTCAGACACTTGCATCCAAGATTCAAGATTCCTATATTGTTGCATCCCATTATAGAGATTTACGAGAGCATTTTTTTTGGTTAATAGTTGTCATAATAGTCAATAATAGAAATGATAGAAGAAGCAGTAAAAATGCTACTTAAATGGTGCTAAATAAAATAATGAGGGCATGAATAATAAAAAATGGTGCTAAAAATTGCAGTACAACAGTAACATAATAGTAATGTGCTTATCATGTGTGCAAATCATAGAAATTTAATGCAAATGCACACATGTGTCTACATGCAGTGTACGCACAGCCATGTCTGTGTGTGTGAGAGTCACAGACCAACAAGCAACAGGCTGTAAACAGGCTGTAAAGGCCAGTTCATGGTTTTGATGGGGCCCAGCCTCTCTCTCTCTTATATCATGATGTCAATATGTACCAATATATCACCCAGCCCTAGTTTTCCAGCTTGATCCATATCTGTCTCCTCATTGCTTTGCCATTTCAATTTTTTTGTCCACCCTGAAGCCTTACTACCTCCGTTTGCCTGTCTCCCTCAGATTTACGGAGTGCTGTGGAGGAGGTGCTGCCTTCCTTGCGACAGCAGGGGGTCCGTGTGTTTATCCTCAGTGAGGAATGTGACACTGAGGGCATCGAAAGTCTCTGTGACAAGATCCAGCAAGCCTCAGACCAACCTCTCTCACCTCAACTGAGGGCCAACACTAGCCTGAAGAGCCCTGCCTTGTACATCTACACCTCTGGAACCACAGGTAATCCCAGCTGGCTCCTTAGGCATTGGACTATCTGATTTGCATTTAGAGTAACCCCATTGCTGTGCACCTTCTGACAACACACTCAAGCTTTTGCTGCATCATGTGATTTGTTCAGACCTAGGACCGCAGAAATATTACCTCAGTTTCTAATCTAAATGTTGCATTGTAGGGCTTCCCAAGGCAGCTGTCATTAACCATGAAAGGGTATGGATGGCAACCTATCTTCAGTCTGTTGCCGGCGTACGCTCAGACGATATCCTCTATGTGTACTTGCCCCTCTATCACAGTGCTGGCTTTCTGATGGGACTTTGTGGGGGCATTGAGAAAGGTAAAGCAGTGAGCCTGCCTGAGCATTTCCCAAATAACATATATAATATGTCCTATAACATGACCCATGCAACATGAACTATATTGTGTGGTCATAAATATCATCAAACCATAACACATGATTCTTAAAGGAATACTCAAAAGGAATATGCAAAATACTCTTTTTCCGACTTACCAACTTGAAAACTTAAAAAAAAAAAAAAAAAAAAAAGGAAATGTCAATTTGTGCCGGGGATCTTCCTTTACCTTCAGTGGTGTGTGGTGTGCTAAATGGAAGAATAAATGTGTTCAGCAGTTACAGTTCCACTATGTAACTTCTCCTGAAAGGAAAAAATACAAGACACATTGATTGAAATCACAAGATACACTGTGTAAAAAAAAAAACAGCTTCAGAGTTGCTATAAGGTTTATACTTTTAACTTTGACAGAGCTAGGCTAATGACTCCCATAGACTCCAAGTCTTTATGCTAAGCTAACATCAGATGCTACCAATAGTAACTGAAACACTGGATGTACAGAGGTGAAAATGGTATCAAACATCTTGGCTGTGTCCGAAATCACTCACTCACTCACTCCTCCCTACTCACTATATAGGGAATTCAATGTAGTGGACTATATAGTGAACTCAATAGCGGACCGTTTTGGACACTACTCCACTCGTTGTTTGGCGCCGTTCCACAATGCATGACGGGATATATTGCCTGGTTAGTGACCATCGGATGTCCACTACATTTCGCGGTGGATTGTGGGATACATCCAGTGGACTATATAGTGAACATTAATAATCACTCAGCATTTGGACACCCCTACAAAATGGCGTAATCACTATATAGTGCACTATATAGTGATTAGGGAGTGATTTCGGACACAGCCCTTGTCTCAGTCTGGGTAAATCAGAAAAAGGGTATTTTGCCCAAAACGTTGGAGTATTCTAATGGTGGTGATATTTGATATATGAGTTTAATAAAGGTAAAATGGGCAAAGTATTATCTCAGGACCATTACTTGTATTACATAGTCTAATGTTCAAACCTTTGTGTCACTTTCTTGAGCAGTACTCCTCAGTAAGGAATGACATGTTGCTGAAATATGTACCCCTTCGCTTCTAGGTATCACAATTATTTTGAGGCGTAAATTCTCTGCCTCCAACTTCTGGGATGATTGTAGAAAGCACAATGTGACTGTTTTTCAGTACATAGGAGAGATTATGCGCTACCTCTGCAGCACACCAAAGGTAAACAATTTCTCCAGCCTAAGTTTAATAACAATAGAAGTATATTAGTAGCACATAGTTTTTCATGACATTGCTTATGTACACCGAACACCAGTTCCTGCTACAACAATCAGAGGTTTGTGCTGTCAACTGAAGACGGACATATAACTTTTATTGTCCCGTCTTATCATGTCCAGCTTACACTGCTTTCTCCTTGTTCACTTTTCAGAAAGACAATGAGAGAGATCATAAAGTGCGACTGGGTATCGGGAACGGGATAAGATCTGACACCTGGGCTGAGTTTCTGCAGCGTTTTGGGGACATTCGTATTTGTGAATGCTATGGAGCTACAGAAGGAAATATTGGCTTTGTCAACTACATCGGGAAGGTCGGGGCTATTGGCAAAGAGCATTTTCTCCACAAAGTAAGTGAGGGGAAAAAAATCAGGAAAAATTACCTTCAGTTTTAGTAGTTTGTTTTTTACATCATAAAACAAACTCACAGGGTACGCTGGTCCCTTATGTTTCATTCCACAATTTTATTTTAATGCTGTAGAAGTTGTCTACAGCAACACACACTGGCATTATTTCTCTTCAGGATATGCAAGCTATTAGGTTTTTCTGCATTTGTGTTATGGGTCTCAGGCCATCATCATGATCGTGGCACTTTCATTATCCCGATCCTATTGTTACACTTTAAACAGTATATTTAAAGTGTAATACGTTAGTATGAAATAGAGCATGCAAAATAAGTCACTGTCTATGTGACTTTTTTATTCAATTGTATATATTTTTTCCTGAACTACTTATCAGGCTGCAAGTCCATATGCACTCATAAGGTACGACACTGAGAGAGAGGAACCAGTCAGAGACTCCAGAGGATTTTGTATCAAAGTCCCCAGAGGTGAGACAGCATCAGCTCTTCATCACTCAAATAACAGGACTCTCAAATGATCTTTCATGTCTTACTGCTACAATTTGTGTTCTTGTTGCAACTACAGGAGAGACAGGTTTGCTGGTCGCTAAGATTGGAGTGAGGACGCCGTTCGTTGGCTACGCCAAGAACAACCAGCAGACAGAGAAGAAGAGGCTGAGGGATGTGTTTGTGAAAGGAGACATCTACTTTAACAGTGGGGACCTGCTGAAGATAGACCACGAGGGCTTTGTCTACTTTCAAGATCGTATTGGAGACACCTTCAGGTCAGGGGATCCCACAAATAGTCCCACAATTTAACCAAAAAAAGTCAATTATATTTTCAAGACATAAAGACATAAAGTTAACATAATCATTTAACTTACATTTGTGTCGTATTCCTTATAATGATGCATACTTTGAATGTGATGATCATATGATTACAATTTATGACAGACTAAAAGAGTTTAAAGAGTTTAGATTAAAAGAGTGGCTGAGTTTAGTAAAATGCCACCATTGTTAAATGATAAAGAACTGCCATGATGTTGCCATCATTTGCAGGTGGAAAGGAGAGAATGTGGCAACAACTGAAGTGGCTGATCACTTGATCATGGTAGACTGCATTGAAGAAGCTAATGTCTATGGTGTGATGGTGCCAGGTAATAATTTCATTACTATCTAATGAGTTACGAATCATATGGAACCAAAGAGTTCCTAATTTATTACAGTTGAAAACAAGACATGTAAACAGTTTACATCCCATGACCTCTTATCTTTCACTTTGACCAATCAGGACATGAGGGAAGAACTGGCATGGCAGCCCTCAAGCTGAAAGAAGGCATGGACTTTGATGGCCAAGCTACCTACCAGCATGTCAAAAATTACCTCCCCATCTATGCAAGGCCCCGCTTTATTCGCATACAGGTAACTCCTGCTGAATTCTGTTTCAGGAGTATGATAAGAACAGCATTCAGAATCATGTATTTGACTTTATTTTGTTTTTATTCTTCAAACCCACTCTCTGTCAGAGCTCACTGGAGGTGACAGGTACGTTTAAGCAAATGAAGGTGAGGCTTGCAGAGGAGGGCTTCGACCCAGCCGTCATCACAGAGCCCTTGCTCTACCTGGACGATGCTAAGGGCTACATCCCCATGACCCAGGAGATATTCAGCGCCATCACAGAGGGAACGATCAGACTCTGAACGAAGTGCATGAAGTTTCTGTTTATTGTTGCAAAAGTTGTTTAAGATTTATCTACATAAAATGGTACAGTTGATTTTAGGTTTTATATGATACAGGATATATTGTCTTGAACCTGTGCTTTGAGCATTAATATACAGATAATATCATGAGCTATTTCAAGAAGTTTATTTTTATGTCATGTAATGAATATTGTATTTTTATCAAATTTTTAAAGTGAAATAATTTTGTTAAATAAATTTCAGTAAACAAAGAAAAATGACTGTAAATAAGCATAGGACTTGAACATTTTTTATCCCAAATAAAAGAACTGTGATGAACTGAATATTTAGCAATCATTATGTGCATAATCCAAACCAGCTGCAATCCAAATTAAATTGATTCTCAGAATTCCTAATGTGTTTAGTTTGCACATCTTTTTGCTATCATCGAGACCAGTCAGTAGTAAAGTCCTATCTGTGATCCTTCCCCGTCAATATCATCCGTCTGGATAATAAACTATCTTGGCTTGAACATTACCTTACCAGTGTGCCTGACCCACATGTCCAGTCTATTTATCTACCAGTGAATCAGCAAATAAGAAAGGAAGCTCTTTAACCTCCAATAGAACATTTATGTGATGTTACACTGACAAGATTAGAAAATGAACTTTTGCTCTCTAAGATCTGAGACTTTGCTGGATTTTGCTCTAGTCCATCTCTAAAATATCTAGTACTTAAACAGTTAGGTTTTTGATTAATAGCTGACTTGTGTGTATGCACAGGATCGTCACAGAAGTTTATGCACATTGGTGGCTTCCAGGGGAGTGGGGGAGGGAGCTGTGCTCGTAACAGGAGAGGAAGACATGCAGCTCATTCTTCTGCAGGTGGAAGAGAAATGTTGCTGAGCAACTTCAGGAGCCCTCAGTGGGCAGCACAGTTGGTACCTACTGCACTGCACCCACTGATTGTAGAAACTGGGGACGCTGTAGAACTTGGTCAGCTTTTTGAGGACCTGTTTACCCAGGAGACTTGAAGGCATCTCTGGGATCTTGAAGAGGGGGCCCGACGCTGTGGGTGAGGGCAGCGGCCTTGACTTGACATCCATCATGGAGGGGGATAGTGTGGGGTCTTTAGTGCCACATCTTGGTTCAAAGTCATAGACGGACAGCGGCCCAGTGTTAGTGTAAGGCAGAGGCTCACTGTTGCAGCTAAGGGAGCGAATTGGCCTCCTTGATCGGTTCCAGGCCTTGTCTATCCACAGCTCCACCTGGGCCTTGTCAAGCCTGGCAGTAGGACACTCCGGCTCTGTCTCTGAGTTGGGGTTACCTCTGGCTGTGTCGGTCTCGTCTGCTCTCTTTGCCTCATACTCCCCAGCTTCTGGCTCTTCTGTCTTACTCAGAGGCCTCATCTCAGCCAAAAGATTGGAAGCCATCTTGGCGATAATGCCCCAGTCCTTGAGGATGTCATCTGAGGTGGTGAACTGCGAGGTCACCGTGAATCGGATGATGCGTTTGGTGTGGAGGTCTGCAGGGATGAGGTACATGGTGCCGGACCGTGTCAGTCTCCTCAGCAGCTCCTGGGTCAACTCATTTCCTTCCTGGAGGGACAGAATGAATACTGTGCATATTATTACATCAAGGTTTCGTTAAGCATTGTAGAGCTTTGAAACTGCAATGCCTTCAAACAAAACAAAAACACATTAGACAGACTTTGTAAATTTGGGTAAGCTAAATTGGTCAGAGGTTAGAGCTATTTTTTGAATATGGCATGACCTCAACATGTGCCTGACAGTTAACCAATCACAGTCACTTACCTTTGAACCAGGTGTGATTGGAAAGTTAAATCATTAAGCCAATAAGAGACAAGTTGCTGAACTTTACACAGGGAAAACTGGGTTGCTTCACTGACATTCATATTGAAAACAGTTTTAATCATCAGCTCTGAATTTGCGTGATGAGACTTGTACAGTGTGAGTGCTGCATACTTTCAGACAGAAGACCACGAGGCCAAGGTGCCGCTCAGCAGGAACCTCGAAATTTGGGTCCCGCCTTATCTGAGATTCCAGGAGCTTTGCCATCTCAACACCCTGAAACCACAGGAAATATTTACGTTTGAAAACCATTTTAAATGCTGTGACGTACACAATAAACACCTCTGCATTAGCCTAAATTCCCCTTTCCATTATTAGGCTGTGAGCTGATAAGGTTTAATATTCCCAAAGATAATTTACATAAAGGAAACTGAATGCCACTTACATGTCTGATGTGAGCCTGGAGGTTTTTCAGACCAAATGCGCGCATGACAAACCAGAGCTTGAGAGAACGGAAACGTCGGCTCAGGGGAATCTGCCAGTGCTGAAAAAAAAAGAAAAAAGTTTTATATTATGAAATGATTTGCTATCACAGCCAAAATCTTCAAATAGATGGAAACAGATAGGAATCATACCATAAAGTCAGTGGCCGCCTGTGAGTTCTCATGTCTGAGGTAGACGGGATCAACACTGAAGGTTTGTTGGAGCTTATATTTGTCCTTGACCCTGAAGCAACAAAGACACACCATGTTACCTGCCCTCTGTTCATCTGCACACACTCTTCACCTGGAAGACTTCTTCATGGTAACCTGCTGTCTATAGAAGCGAGATAATGTGATGCTCTTGCTCACCAGAAGGCTGTGCAGTCAAAGTGGACCATCATCCACTTGGAGGGGTTGAAGACAAACGAGTGTGCATACTCAATGCCCTCGAGGGACCAGCGCAGCTCCGGACAGAAGTAGGCAGAGCCGGCATACGCAGCATCAACATGGAGCCACAGGCCTTCCTCTGCACCTGGGAAACAAAACACAGTGCAGATCTCAGATTATTAAACTGTAACTGTGAAACTATGCCAGTACATTAAATGTCACATATTTGCTGTGGTAATTTACTAAATGAACAATATTAATGGCAAAAAAGTAAGTAAATGAAGACCTACACACTGGCCCCAGTTCAGATATCTTGTCAAAGGCACACACTCCTGTAGTTCCCAAGGTGGCGCACAGCTACACAACACAACAACAATTAATCTCAGTATTTTGTACAAAAGTGTATGTAATTCATTCCTTAGGTGAAATGAAAGCTCCAATGTTGTGGGCAAAATATCCTTTTTCCAATGAACCCAGACTATACCCTTATGGAAAGAAAATATATTTACCAGTTTACTAAATGAAATATATGGTAATGTATTGAAAATGTCTTAAATGGCTGTCTTAAATAAGTAATAAATGGTATAATATATAGGTGAATCATATATTTGGCATATATTTATTTATTGCATCAATATATTGTAATATATGTCAATATATGGAAAAATACAGCAGTAATTGCGCATTTCAGATATTGCAATATATACAATATAAATATATAATATATGTGCTCATTTCCCATAATACTATATGTATAAAAATCCTCCATAATGTATTTAGAACTATGTGATGAACACTGGGTTAATATATTTATAAATACATGATCTATGACATTCCAATTATATGGGAACATGTATTGGAAATATATGTAAAATTACAGCGGCTGCAAAGTGATGGGTCGGGTTAGGAAGATGCGGCTCAGTGATCAATCACACTCAGGTATCTAAAAATACACATATTGCATTTAGACAGCATGGAGATGTTGTTAATTTGTTTTTAACAATGACTGATTGGCTCCATAAGTGAAAAACTGATATTTAATGCCATTTTTACATTGACTCCAATTGTTCACATGAGAACGAAATTCAAAATGCTGTCAAAAATTCAGTTTTTGAGATAAAATTCTGAAATTTGTCATACATCATCGACCATGACTCCAGAATTTTGTCAATTTTTTTCATGAACAGTGAAGATTTATTTAGCAAGAATTTGCAGGTATATATTTACAGTAGCGTTTACAGTCAAACATTTTGATGCACTGTAGGCTTAATTTCTGATAAATCAAAAATCTGTGAACATTGTTTGTGTAGGACAGTCTGAAGATGCTCTGTATCAAATTTGAGCTAAAACTGTGGGAGGAGATAGGTTAAAGAAGTTTTACAGTTTTTGAAAGAAAAAACAGAGTGATGGACTTCATAATTCATAATTTTCAATAGGTTTAAATGTACAAAAGTTTCTTCAATATTGAGGATACAGTTTGATGAAAGTTGTGAAGTTGTAACACATATGGTTGATCTGTTATGAAGTTTTTAACTTTAGAGGCTTGCTGTAGCGCTACCATCAGGCTTGAGTTTGCAGCTGAGGTAATCTGGCATGGGACTGGACCTTTGTGCAAAGTTTGGTGAGTTTTCACCCATGGGAAGTATGATTTCCACTTTATTGGAAATATATGTACAGATATATGTCATGCATGGTCCATGCATATGTCATTTGTTTATTGGAAAATATGCAATGTTAAAAAAAAACAAAAACATTCCAATGTATTTTTATATATGTAGCGATATATATACATATATGGTATATGCATATATTGCAGTATATTTGAACATATAAAGACAAACTATTACATGTAAAAATACAGTGCCGTTTTTGGTCTTGATTGCAATATATATTTTTATATGTATCAATATATAGACATGTATGATCTATGCATATATTTCAGTATATTGGAAAATATAAAGACTATTTCCCATATATGGAAATGTATTATCTAATAGATCACATGATATTTTCCATTATACTGCAATATATTTTTGTTTTGTAAGAGTAGTTCCACCATTTAACTTCTTCTTTTTTTTTTTTTTCTTTTTTTTTTCAATTCCATGATGACTGCTGATATGAAATGCTGCCCAATTTATGCAACCAAACCACTGGGTGTACGGAAGTGAAAATTGTATCTAATTGTACCCTTCTCAGTCTGGGTAAGTCAGAAAAAGGGTGGAATATTCCTTTAGGTGTGCACATCAATGTATTTTCCCCTTCAGCACCTGGTACCTACCATAACAGGGACCAATCCGTTGCGCCTGTCTTCCTGGATGGCTTGTTTTAAAGTGTCTCCTCTCAGGGAAAACTGCTCGTCAGTGGGCAGAAACCTGATCTTCACTAAGGAGATCAGCCCTGCCTTCTCCACTGAGGAATGGGCCTGATGGACAGTGGACACAGAGCCACACAAAGTCAACTTGATGTTATTTGATTGATAGAAAGCGGTAACAGAAGCGGTGAGACTGACCTGGTCTGAGGCGTAGGCCACCAGACGTGAGTTGAGGACTGAGTCGTCCACGTCTTGGTCCAGCTCAGCTTGCAGCTGCAGGATTTTGTCTTTCCTGGCGGCCAGCAGAGCCACCAGCGTACTCTCACTGACTGTGCCCTGACAGCAGAGCCAGGCAGAAGAGAGAGAGAGGTCATTTTAATTAAATAGAGATCGAACTGGTGTAACATCCATGAAATGTCTCACACTGCGTTAATCTCAACTGAACATGGACAAATACAGTTTACCATCTTTAACAGAACCGATAAAGTATATCCATAAAGTATATCATAATGTCTCTCCCAGAACCTGTGTTGGAGAGTTACTTCATATGCTTTGGTATTGCTCTTAAATGGAAGACTTTTGGAGGTATGTTGTTAGAATAACCTCAGATATTACATAAACTGAAATTTCGTCTGGCCCTAGAGTCTGGATTTTAGGTGATGTACAAGGACTTAATGTGACCCATAATAAAATTACTTTATAATACTTTCAGGCACACCTGCAAAAAAAAGAGCAAAAGTGGAAATCTCTTCCTCCTTCACAGAGGCAATGGTTAAATGAGTTAATCCTCTAGTTCACCGGAAATGATCTTGTATAGTGTGAGGAGGAAACCAACAGCATATGAAAAAAATATGAGGCTTTCCTCTAGCCTCACTTCCATCAGTACATCTTCTCAGCTGGTGAATTAGTATGGAAACCTGCCCTCCTGTTCCCCGGCTTAATGTGACATTATAAACATTATTGATATATGTGAGGACTTCATACCTCACTTGACTGTATATTGTTTTTGCTATTTTTCAAATGTGAACAATATTTGTATATTAAAAAAATGGCTATTTTGCCTCAAAAAAAACAAACAAACAAACAAAAAAAAACAACTAACCACCCTCTAAGTGCCACCATATACTGTAATAGCTATACAGGTCCAAGGTGTAGCCTACCTGTAGTATGCCTCCTCCTCTGCTGTCAGGGTGATGATGCAGGAAGAAGGAGGGGAGCCCCAGGGCTTTACATAGCCAGTCCATCACATTCATCTCCAGCTCTGTACATGCAGGACTGGAGGCCTGTCCAGAATCACCACAGCACACAAGGCAATCCACTGTCAGTCGAAATGAAGCTGACCTCACAGTTACAGTTAGTGACATTGAACGGCGTTTTTTGTTGTTTTATGCAGCGCAGTGAAGACTGATTGATAAACAAAGATACTCCTGTTACCCAGGTGAATCCAATGCAGTTGATGGCATCAGCCAGCATGTCTCCCAACATCGAGGGCCATGAGGTCAGACTGGGGTAGTAGGCATGCATGTGAGGGCTCTGCCAGTGAACCACCTGGGGAATTGTCACATCAACAAAACACTTGATCCACCACTGCAGCAGCAAGTCATAATGATTTCAGGGAATTAAGCAAGTTCAACTTACATTGCAAATTACTGAAATGATAATAAGTGACATGGGAGCTTACTCCAGGCATGATGACTCTCTCAATGTCCTTGAAAATAGTCTCCCACTCCTCTGGCTCTGTAGGAGCACTGTCAGGCAGCAGCTCCTTCATGTAGCCCGGCTTCACATCTGGAATCACCTTCCTCTCCCTGATAGAGCCCAGGTACTCTGTGATGTAGTCCACCAACTCCTTACCTGGTCAGTAACGAACACTGTAACAGCTGGAGTGACTTGAATTTTTTGTTAACTTTACTTACTGTATTGTGCGTTACGTGAAAAGAACATAATAACAAAGAAGTATAGTGTTGTCCAGTAAAGCAAAATGATTACCTCTGCGATTGTACTCCTCAGCTTGCATCCTTGAGATAGAGAGGGCTCTGTCCCCAGGGAGATACTGTCAAGTCGCTGTGTGCTACAGGTGGCTGCAGTGATTCTGTATTCAATGGGAAAGACCACAGAACTATATACATGCAACTGCAAAGGACACGCCCAGTATTAGTGACGCATATGAACCACTTCCCTAAATCCCCTCCATACACTCATGGTTTGCATCACCCCTTTGTTCTTTTTTTTACTAAATATTTACAGTCATGTGTGCAAAAACAGTGATGTCTCACTCACCGTGTAGTGCACTATATCAGTCGACAAAGTGGAATAATATTTTGTGTGCAATGGTGCAATGCATATGTAAAAATTAGGTAAAAGGAGAGCATATCATCAATTAATAGTTGTTATACCTATTACTGCCATTCATGAATGTGCATAACTAAAAGTGCTCATCATGAATTGGAAGCTGCAGACTTTGATCTGCCAGAGGCCTTACAAGCTCAGCATAATATTCTTCAATGTGCACTTGATTTTGAAAAGATCAAGGTGTGGTCAGAGTAACAACTGCATTTGACTTTTCTTAGACCAATGCCAGGTGATCATATGATAAGAAGTGTTTGTGCGTCATGAACACTCCTAAAACAATACAGCCTCTCAGCCTGCAGACAAAGCAACGATACCGGTCTCATAATTTGGTAAAATTAAAATTCATAGCTATATCTCATTACAAGATTGCCTGAGAAGTATCACAAAGGATGGCTGTTCTGGCAGGGCTACCGGTGGCATTTGTATTGGATGATAGGGAAAGGACATTTGAAAATGAACAATGAATGAATACACAGTAAGAGATACTAGTATGATGAGGGCAAAACCATTTATGTCATGGCTTATCGATGCCTTTGAACCTATGACAAAAGCTCAAGCAGCACCTGGACTGTTCACACATCCCTGGTATTTACTGTGTATTGTCCAAGCTCTCGTCTTTGGGGAAGCCATTTGTAGAATGTAAATCCTGCCGTAAAACAAGCGCACTAAGCAAACATGAATGTTATACCACTGAAAGCATGACTGGGGCTGACTGATTTATTTAGCTAATTCTAACAATTCATTCATTCATTCATTTTTATTTATTCCTTTCATGAGTAGTACAAAAAATTCACAAAACATATTTCAAATTGATTATTTTTCTTGGGCTGGAGGCCAGCTAATTAGAGGGAGGTTTTTTTCTCCTGATGGGAAATTTTGTTGGGTATTGTCTGGTTAACCAGAAACACTGCAGGCTGAAACATGCAGCAAGAGAGGGAAGGGAATTCATTGACGCATTGAGCCATCCAGTGCCATTCCTGGAAATTGGTAATATTGTACGTATTGATGAGAACAAAGCTGAGCTGTTCTCCTTCCTGGCAACTTGTGTTACATCCCTTGCCACTGAGAAACGGGTGATCAGCACTCATCATGCTGCTTGCCGTTACTGGTTTTGACACTGTGTCATCATTTGGAGGCAGGGGCAGGAAGATGACATGGGACACATGGAAGAACTTCAGTGGTGTGACTCGTGCCTTCGTGCCAAGGCAGCACTTCAGTGCCCTGCCCTTTGTCACTGTGGTGGACTGTGTCATCATATGCAACTTTGTGTTGTCACACTTTCTTTCCTCTTTGGCTTTATTAAAAATGCCTTTAGGCTAAATGGTATCCTGTCTCTGTACTGCTGTATAGTTCCATTTTGGCCATTGCCATAACACACATGCATTTCATGGCATATCTGTCAACATCTTAGAAAACATGTACAGCATACTCTAGTGAAATACATATTTTGATGGTTTTTACTATTATTTAATTAACCGAATGTCAGACATATGTAGTTAGGTAGTTGCTAGCATGTTGTAAATAGTACCACTGTATTCCTCACCCTTGAAAATGTAGGATTAGCCACCAGGATCAAGATCCTAAGTGGTCTAGAACCTGAGTTACAGGTAAAATCACAGCAGGTGGCAGCCATTTTGAAAAATTGTTGCCACGGTTACCACGGGACAAACCCGCGATGGCCCTATAGCCAAAAATGATCCTTAGGGCATGCTCTAACAGTGTGCCAAATTTCATGCTTGTATCGTAAAGTGCACGATTCCATCAAAATATTGCGCACAGCCGCTGGACTATAAGGTATAAACATCTAAGAGATCTTTTAGGTTACCAACTGGAATCTACTGGCACAATCCTCAGGACCAATCCATCAAATTACCAGCTGCATCACAATCAGGAAAGCAAAGTGGCTCAGTTGAAGCAAAGTGGCTCAATTGAATGAAGCACATTCCTCCTATGGGGTGGCAATCCTCACATGCATCTATTATGTATATTAGATCTACAACAGCTAGTGCTGTCAGTGCCCTGGACAGCAGGTGCAACAAGTTCAGGGACTCACAGACAGGGGATGACGCTCTCCTGGACCTACATAAAAAAGCAAACAAACAAATAAATAAAATAAACTTGTAACAATGATCAAATAGCAAACCTCCGTTGAAAGTCATTTTAAATTGACCTTCTATTTCCTTACTTTATAGATCAGCTTGAAGCACTGACAATCCTTACATTATTCATTTAGGGCTTAAAATCAAGCCAACATTGATGTTTTACAAACAATGAGAGATAATTGGATGGTTGTGATGTTCCATTTATTCACTTAATGGGGTTAAGTGTTCTTAAGGGTGTTAAGGGTGTTCTTAGCTTGTCCATGGCTTTATGATTTACGATATTAACCCTCCTGTTAAGTTCACATTTTTGAACATCTTTTATGTTTGGGGTCAGTTTGACCCCTGCAGTTTAAACTTCCACAAAATTATTATAACTAAAATTGTTATCAAAGTTTATGTATCAGGTACTTTATGTTTCTTTGTTGATGACCTAAATAGCCTTTTAAATAAAACATAACTCCCACCCCCCCACCCCCACTTATACATCCAGTATTCCTATTACGCGACAATGGAAAAATATGCAAATCACCATAAAATCTCACTGATTGATCTGAAATTGGAAAGAAATATTAATTTTTGGTGTTTTATTGGCTTTATATTATTTCGAAGTACAGATTTTTGTTATTTATAACCAATGCGTTACAAAGTGTGTACAGGACATTGAAAACATATCATCATGTCAATTTCATCTTTA
>OMLB01061610.1:0-11573 GCA_900302555.1 Myripristis jacobus
GGATGGGTACATGGTGGTCATAAAGGGATGGACATGGTCAGAAACAATGCTCAGGTAGGCTGTGGCATTTAAACGATGCCAAATTGGTACTAAGGGGCCTAAAGTGTGCCAAGAAAACATCCCCCACACCAGTACACCACCACCACCAGCCTGCACAGTGGTAACAAGGCATGACGGATCCATGTTCTCATTCTGTTTATGCCAAATTCTGACTCTACCATCTGAATGTCTCAACAGAAATCGAGACTCATCAGACCAGGCAACATTTTTCCAGTCTTCAACTGTCCAATTTTGGTGAGCTTGTGCAAATTGTAGCCTCATTTTCCTATTTTTAGTGGAGATGAGTGGTACCCGGTGGGGTCTTCTGCTGGTGTAGCCCATCCGCCTCAAGGTTGTGTGTGTTGTGGCTTCACAAATGCTTTGCTGCATATCTCGGTTGTAACGAGTGGTTATTTGAGTCAAAGATGATCTTCTATAGCTTGAATCAGTCGGCCCATTCTCCTCTGACCTCTAGCATCAACATCCTAGAAATGGAAATCCTAGAAATGGTTGTACATGAAAATCCCAGTAACTGAGCAGATTGTGAAATACTCAGACCAGCCCGTCTGGCACCAACAACCATGCCACGCTCAAAGTTGCTTAGATCACCTTTCTTTCCCATTCTGACATTCAGTTTGGAGTTCAGGAGATTGTCTTGACCAGGACCACACCCCTAAATGCATTGAAGCAGCTGCCATGTGATTGGTTGATTAGATAATTGCATTACCGAGAAATTTAACAGGTGTTCCTAATAATCCTTTAGGTCAGTGTATAGAGCTCTCTTCAACCAAAACACTTCTGGTTCTTGAATCAGTTCTGTTCATGATTCTAGGAACCAAGGTGCTAACTAGTGAGCCAGCTGCGTCTGCACCAGTTTGGAGTGGAACCACTGTGAAGGAGATATGTCCGGGTCACTGGCCACTGACTGCAGCACTGCTGTGGCTGAACTCAGCTGCAGCCTGCTGGTTTGCAGGTCTGTGATCCAGCTTGCTGTCAAGGAGTTCATAATACTCCCCTGTAACACCCTGCTCAGTGATACTTTTCACTTGTTCCTCTTTTAGTCTCTGTTGTTGAGAATTTGCTCCTGGGTTCTAATGACCCAGCCTTCACCAACTCTTCAGCAATTTTGAGATACAATTTACTTTTTCTAGTACACCTGTCCATCTTTTCCTGAAATTCAGGAGATGTCCAAATTGAAAGACTTTTGTTTCTTTCTTTCATGCTCTTTGATTTTGTCCATCATCTCTGTCTTTCCCTGTAGAATAGTATGAACCCACTCGTGTTCAGAGTTATTCAAAATTAGGTTTGTGAACCAGAATGGAACCAGTTTCTCGGTGGTCGACACAACCTAACAAAAGCACTGCTTATACAAGAATATGCCTCATGAAAACATGCACAATGATGTGTAAAAATGCTGTATTATGACTATTTTGCACTTGTCCATGCAAACCAGCATGCAAAGAACATGTGTGTTTATAGTTCAAGTTAAAAGTATCTGTAGAAAGGACGTTTGAGGAATTTTAAAAAATTGTCTCACCTTTTCTACATTGAACAAAAGAGTGTGTCAAAATTGAGCATCCCATTTAAAATTTTCCTGATAATTAAGAAACAAATAATGGAGTATTGAGTTCAAACTATATTACACTAAAAATGTTTCTGCCACAGGACTGTTTAATATTGTCCGTTTGCTGTGAGAGAATTTCCTGAGACAGCCATGTTTCTGTGCCCTGAATCTTATACCCAAAACAGAAATTGGGATGTAAATCATGGTTTCAAACTCCCAGACATAAAGCCAAACAGATAAAACTTCAGTGATGTCTCGCCGCGTTTCGCTTGATAAAAAAATATAGTAAGTGATGGCATGTTTGTTGGCTGAGGGGTAATTTTACAATGCAGAGACGTTTGTATTGTAAGTGTGGATTTGTCTCCAGATATCCCCAAATAGATACCAGTCCTTTTGTTTTACTATTGTGCTGAAACAGGAAGTGGCTGAAGTTGATCGAAAAGATTTGGCTTCAGGGGAAACGCATTGTTCTGAAAATAAACCTGTTCGATTAGAAGCACAGCCTTGACAATGCAACTATGCGGTCCATTTGTCTCTGTGCCTGCTTTGAAATTTTGACACATACATAGAAATGCTGCTGATGCTGTGAGGCCCTCTGGGTGAAAACCTAAATACCACCTCAGATTTTTTTTGTTTTGTTTTGTTTTTTGGGTTTGGTCTCAACAACGCTTCATTAGGAACAGTTGGCACATTGCTCCCACAGTATGGGTGGGCTTGAAGTTCTGCTTTAGGTCTGGGCCTAACATAATATTACCAAGGGCCTGGGAACCATCTATCATAGTACTTTAGCACACCATGGGGTGGACTGCAAGCCCCCTTTAGGAGAGGATGTTTGTGTTGAATGTCCAGTTTCAGGACAAGTGTTTCCTGATTTTCCCTGTGAACCTCCTTAATACTGGGAGGGAGACCTTAAGTATTCCCCAAAGACGGCGTAAACAATACAGTATATGTGGGATGTGAAAAAGCCTGGTCTATTTCATGCACATGTTTCCATAAAGTGGCATTGCACTGGCATGACCCAGTGCAAGAAGTCTTTCTCATAATGTTTTTGTCCGGTGCTGTGTCATTCATGTTAACTGCTGATCATGAGTGCATGTGGAAAATGACATGTTAGTTTGGATGCTGATTCCACTCACAGGTAAGTTTCACCTTGTTTGAGCTCAGGTTCTATATTTATTCCCCTCATCTGAAGTTTTGTTGTTGTATCTGTACTCTGGAGATATCTTATCCATTTTTTTCTGACTGATGTATCCTTACCTGTTCAACTGATTCATATGGCACTTAATTTATTCTTTAATGCTGCTTGACTTTTGATTTATATAAGACATTGGTACATATTCGTTCTGTTTGATCACAGAAACATGCTCTAATTATTGATTCATTGATTCTTTTGGTTGATTGGTGCTTGGACCTCACCTGGGACTATATAAGTCACTTCCTATTGTTATTGTTTACGCTAATAAAAGCTTAGAGCTGACAAGTGTCTGTCTATACCCACACAGTAAACAGAAGATAGACTACACTATTTGTGAATGTTGGAATTTTATTCTGTTGTTCTTCGTCAAGACCACTCACCTATTATGTTTCTACTTGTTTACATACACATACAATGGCAACGCAACCCAATTCAAACAAAGGCTAAAACACCTTGTTCTGAAGCCAAAAAAGCAAATGACAAGCTCACTGTCAGTGAGCACTGTTTGTGTCAATTATAGGCAAGTGTAAACTGTGTTTGAGATTGATGTCGGTGAAAATCCTTGGTCAGGGCTACTCTTTCTTTTTTGGTGGGGATTCTGGGAATTCTCCCTCCGGACAAGTTTCGCCATTTGAAACTTTACACAATCTTACATGACTCAGGATACACAAGCTAGCTTGGTAAAATGTGATAGCATTCGTGCCGATGTGGATCCACCTCAACAAGACCTAAAAGAGAGATTATTTTAATTAAAAATGTGACCAAAATTCAGTAACTTTAGGGACCACTAGTGCAACAGCAACATATTTTCTTGGTGCTGCAGTTTCTTTCTTTCCTTTTTCTCTCTTTTTTTAAGGATATTTTATGTAGTCTAGTTTTCAAGTTTAAACAAACAACACACAACAGGGCTGCTCAGACAAAAAGAACCTACACATAACAATTAGTACAGATGGACTAGTTATGAAACAAATTACACATAATATAAGTTCTGGTACCTATTACAAGTCAGCACAGAGTAAATATGAAATTGAACATTCCCACATTCACATTAATGCTCAAATCATTCTCATAAAAGCTATAACATGATTGTTAAGAATAAAAGTAAAAAAATACAAAATAAAATACAAAATAAAAAATACAAGTAATAAGCAGTGGACTTAGGTTAGGGCCAAAGTACCTTAAGTATGGGTCCCAAATCTCATAAAGGTATCAGTTGTGGAGTGTAACATACATGTGAGGACCTCCAAAGGCATGCACTGCATAATTATTTTATTCCAGTTTTTCTTTGTCGGCAGCTTTTCATCAATCCAAGAAAGCAGGATGTTTTTCCTTGCAGTATATGTTAATAAATTAAGCAGTCGTTTGTGAGACGCCCCCTATGAGAAAGACCCAAAACAAGGCACACTGGATCCAGATCAAACTCTCCACCAAAAACTGTCCTTAATTGTTGCACTATAACCAACCAATATCGTTCTATTTTAGGACATGACCATATACAGTGAATATAATCACCCACAACAATTTTAGACAACTCAGCATTCATTTTATGACGACGGCTAGGTGAGATTTGTAAACGATGGATAATACTTAACTGAGCAGACCAAGCAAGCTCTGTTGCATATAGAGATTCTTTTAGCATTCACAAATATTTTACTCCAGTCTGTATCTGCAGTTTCAATCCTAAGGTCTCTGTCCCATGTATGCTTAGTGGCCAGAGCACTGACAGATGCAGCAGATCTAAGTATACCATATAGAAAGCCATTGAAACCTCTCATAGGACCACGTAATAGTGCTTTCTCAATCCAAGAGGATTCTATGTTGGCTGTTAACATTGTTTGACGAAGTCCCTCACCTGCAGGAACTTAAAGAAATTGTTGTAAGCCAAATCATATTTTTGCTGTTTTTTTTTTCTTTTTAGTTTTTCATGGAGGACTTTTTTTTCTAAACTCCACTCAACTATGAGCTGCCTCTCTGCTTCCCACGTCTGCCATAAGCTCTGCCCATCTCTGCCTGACCGCTGCTTGCTATCTGCCATGCACATGCCTGCCTGCCTGCCTCCTGCTGTTCAGTTTCACATGAGACTGACAGACGGGAAGTCTTATTTTATTCTTACTTAATTTTCCAAATTTATTTTTGAATTAGGCCATCCGATTAAGATAAATTTTATGTTGTTGGTTGTCAAAATCTGGATGGATATTTTATTTCATTCTTTATTATTATTATTATTATTATTATTATTATTTATTTTATTTTTCAGTTTTATTTTTCAAGACTTGGTGAATTTATTTTTTTTTTTATAACTAGGCCTACCCTTTTTAGTTTTGTTAATATTGGCAATAGTGAGAAGTGTTATTGTTTGGTTTGAATATATTTGATAATGTAGGCCATCCAATTAAGTTAAATGTCATGTTGTTATAATCTGGATGAGGAATATTTTATTTTGTTTTTTATTGTTTAATTTTTCAGTTTTCCCCCTGAGGGATTGCGACCTTATTGTGGTCAGGGGGCTTTGCGTGCCTCAGTGCTACACCAGGAGGAGCTGAGCCTTCAGGTGGGACACCCAAGTTGAACAGGTCTTAGGGTAGAGGCCTGACAAAGTGCAATCCAATTCCATGACAAAATCCAATTCCATGACGAAAACAGTTATCCAGAAAACCACCCTCCCCCCCTTTCCCGCCACTGTCATGTGCCCCCTTCACCTTTCTGTCTGATATAACATCATCAAGCTGAATTCCAGAACCTTTGGCCAGTCTCATGCGAAACTGAACAGTTGCCAACAGACTGCCTTAAATAATGTGCTAGTGTGTCCACAACACAACGCCCACACACAATATACACACAAAATGTGCGTCTTGTTCTGGAGAGGTGGGATGTCAATTTTCAAAGCCATGCATTTTCAAACCCTTACAGCTTCCCCATACAAGTTTATATGGGTCAGTAGAAGTGGAGGTTTATGTGTGTAAAACATCATCTTGATATCTGTTGTACTTGGGTAGAAAACACACTTAAAGTTTTGTGCTGTTTTTGGCCCAAGTTGATCATGGGCGTGAATTTTGCCTGCCCTCTGCCTCATAGACTTTCATTATAACCGAAACCAAAAAATTCTGAACAAGGCACACAACATTTTCACAATTTGCCAATCAAAGCCATACATTTCTGCCGATACATTTTACTTCCTGATAGCAGTCATTGATATATAAGCATTTGTTTGATCATATCCTAAAAATAGCCCCTACAGGTATCAAGGCTTTGTTACAGTTTTTCCCAATTGCTAAAACACATTTCTTGAAACCTCCACCCATTTCCTCAAAACCTTAAACGCAAATCCAAAACCTGAAACTACATTGACAATGCCCCAGACTTTTCTATCAAAATCAAGCTATCACCTCAAAACCAGTTCTCCTGTGTTCCAAACCAAACAGTGTATTCAGATCATACACACAACAAGTAAAAATACAGTCACGTCAGAGCATTCGTCAGACACTACATCAAATAATTTAGGGCACAGCAACCAGGACATGTACTTAACAGAAAATGTTTATTGTAAATGCATTTAGCAAAATAATATCATAGTCAAAGCAATATCTAGACTACATTCAGCACTTTCATAACAAAAAATAAGACTAAATGAAAAGCACATCACTGCACAATCAAAGTCACTGAGATTCATTCTCCAACATCGTGTCTTTGTTGGGGGTCTGGCCAGAGGACTTCATCCATGTCACAGGCAATATTTACTCAAACTGGGTTGGACTCTGTCTTGCTTCCCTCATTGTCATCCCATGAACAAGGACATGGTAAACAATAGTTGCCCAAATTTAATCAGTGATGATAGTTCTTGGTCTTCCTTGGCCTCTTCCTCGTCCACCACCTCTCATACGTACTCTTCCTCCTCTGCCACCTGTGCACTCTGAACTGACTTTTATCCTGCCCAACTGGTCTGATCACATCATTAGAAACGTGTGTTCAGTTTTGAGTTGTTGTGTGTAAAAGGTGATGGCTGTGTTGGAGTTGTGTTCACATTTAGCTGTCTGTGTTTACAGTTTTGCAACACGAGTGTATGACAGTGTGAAATGTGTTTAGTGACTGAGAATGTGTTGCAAATTGTGTCCAAGTACCTGAACAGTGTTTAAGGTTTGGCCCAAAGAGTGTTTGATCGGAAAAATTAGTTTAGGTCATTGAGAATTTGGTTCAGAGAATGGAGTTTACTGTTTTAGCAACTGAGAAAAACTGTAATACCGGTACTGATACCCATACCTTGACTTTGACACCGGTTCCTGAACAATGCTTTTTTCAATACTGATTTTATAAAATCTCATTATAAAATCAATTTTGTAATGTCTTTGTGTTTAACATTGTGTTTTTCTTGCATCCATGTATGACATATCACATTAGACAAGCAATCACCTGTATTACTCCTTAGGTCGTTCGCCACCAAATTTTGGTACCATGGCATTTTTCAATACTCGATAGCATTGAAGCAGTTAAGTTTTGGCGCCAAGTATCTACATTTGGTACCCAGTCCAACATGGGGGTAAGAATAACCTTTGTTAGGTATGATCTTTTCCATGCATTCCTAAAGGATGAGAGTATAAATCTGAAACTAGAATCTTTTAAAGGAGCATTGTTCAAACAGGGGTACAACAGAGAGCATCCTTTGCCAGGGCTGCATAGTGTGGTATGCCAGCTGTACAGCAGAAAACAGGAGGGACCTGTTCTGGGTGGTAAAGACAGCTCAGAGGACAGTGGGAGCTGCACTCCCGGACCTAGGCTCTGTGTATGCTGACTGTCTGCAGAGGAAAGCAAGATCCATCAGCACAGACAAAACTCACCTTGGACATTCTGTGTTTGTCCCCCTACCATCAGGAAAGAGATACCGCACTCTAAAAACACAGACTACTAGGCTGTGGAACAGCTTTTTCCCCATCATGGTTGATTATGCACCCTCTAGACTCAGCTGACAAAAAATATGGAATAAGCACATAATACTCTACACCTATTCCACATTTTTGTCAGTAACGTATAAAGTGTCATTGCTTCCATCAACTCTGTGCAATATTTCATAGTGCATGTTTAATTGGAAATTTGGAAATGACAAAAAATCTCCAACTGAGTAAATTCTGCTTCTTACTCTTTTCATCTTTGTTCACTGACTGTTAATTGTTTCACAGTTATAGTTTGTTATAGTCAGTTTTGATACTTATGGAGAGTCTACAAGATTTGTACTCTGGATGAGAGGTGATTTAAAATGTAGTTAAAATTTGAAGTGAAATCCTTAAGCAAAAATGTACTTAGTTTAAAAGTAAAATTGCTGATTTAAAAAAATACTCAAAACATACAGGTACATAATCATCATCATCATCGTTCGAGTGCCCTCGAACTGTGACATGCGCTGCTTCCACTGGTACATAAAAAGCTGCCCAATTACAGTAACATGAGGAAACATAATTAGTTATTTCCATCTTAGCTTGCCAGTATGTGGCTATGAGTGAGTACATATTTTTCAAAGAATTTGTGGACTTCTGCTTCTGGCCACACAAGACAGACCCAGGGTTGTTAATGGAGAGGCCAACAGGCACAACATTGTTGACAGTTGTCTATGGCTGCAGTCTCAAGCAAACCTAGAACTGGCCACATGGACCCTTAGCTACAAATAACCTTCTTAGTTCATTTTTACTCAACCAAGAGGTTGCAACCACCAGAGAAATGGCCAGACATCAAAGGTGGAGAAGGAAAATGGACGGAGACAGATATATGGATGACGAGGGAGGGAAATTAAAGATTTATTGGACCCTACGCTATGGCAATATTCTTGGCAAACAAAACTTCCAAACACATTCATATCCATTACATGAGAAAGTAGAGCAATGTTGGTGATTTTATGTGGTCTGTTTGACTAATTAGTAGAAATATGGCTTCCAAGTACATTTCGTACAAATTTGCTTTTCCTTTATAATGCTAAAACTATCAGATAAAATGTGAGCTCATTTAGGCCAATGGATGGCAAGTGCCACACCTTACAGTACCCAGCTAATGCCCATAAGTGGCAAGAACAGAAGTGAACAGGAGTGAGAAATAAGTATGAAGAATAAGTCACAAATGTGTAAATATAACAAAGAGAGACAGGCTCCATGGGTCTGAGGTTCTTAAACATTTGAAGCTATTTCTGATAGCTAATCAGAGGCTTCTATGAGAAAAGCAAATGGTTACAAAGTAATGCTTAGCACCATAAGATGAAAGACAGTAGCGTTGATTGGGTATTTAGGATTTCCTAACTTGAGATAAGACAGGATGAAGTAAGATAAGATAGAATTGCTAAAGTTAGGTAAGATTTGCTCCTGTAATTCCAGATTGAGAAAATCCTTTCTTAGATTATTCCTTTTTTAAGACTTGAGATAGGTACTCTGTAATATGCCTAAACTTTCATTTTGTCGCTACATTTATGGAAGTGCATTTATATTGGTGCAGGCCAGTGTCTGAATATCTATTCAATGTGAAAATGTTAGGTTGGAAAGAAACACCTGGTACAGCACAGAGTGAAATCCTTAGCTAAAGCTGAATCACTGACCCACATCATCTTGTGAAACACTTACAGCAGAGTTGTGTCTCTGCAAATAGCACCTCAGATCGCTGAGCCTAAATTACTGGGGATATTACTGTTGGTTTTAGCCCAGCATGCAGTCAGTGCTCTGCTTGGTGAGAGTAGGAGAAATGTTTGCACTCCTAAATCAGGAAGCCTGCAGCCTCTCTGTCAGCCCTGTCCCACGCGACAGACAGCCTGTCAGCAGCTAGCTATGGTGCCACATCTGGGAAAGCCATTCTTCATCGCTGCTCGGCTAGCATTCAGCTCTCCCATACTGACAAAATACCCTCAGAGAAAAGTGAGGACTCTGAGGCCCTTATTTAAAATTTACACCAGAAAAATCACATACTATATTACCAAATATCACCTATATGAACAAATCAGAGTTCAGTGAGGATCATTATATGTTGGTAGTGAATAGATTTTATGTCAAATGGTGCCAGTCAAAAATGAAAGTCTCTATGTGCCTACATATGTACATTATGAATGTATTTTATTATTTTATGTATATGTTTAAGAGCAGAGTGGCTGCAATCACTGCTGCTAAAATTAAGATTGTTGCCAAAAAATCAAGCAAGGGACAGTGATTTCCATCCTAGAAACTCAGAACTGATCAGAGAATGCTCCAGTTATAAAGGGGCTTTAAGGGGTATAAGGGTGCCAGCTTTGGTGGGTTAGTCTTATTACTCAAGCATCCAAACTTTCCAGAACCTTAAAAAATCCATGCTAACTTAAAGGGTAAGTGTGAAGCCGAGCTAACTGTTTCAGTGTTCCACCAGGTAGTGTTAGCTGACTTCCAATCCATATGGCTGCTGTTTTATTGCATTTACAGGACCAACAAAATGTCAAAAGGCATTACTCCAAAAGGCTAATGACAAGTTAATTAGTCATTAAAAAACCAACATGCTTCGACCACAGTAGGTCTTCAATAGGACTTTCAAACAGACAATATGGGTAATGGGGTGGCAGAATACAGAAACTTAACCAAAGGGAAGCTTTTTGGATCCATCTACTGGATCTCCTTCCTCGCTATTACGTTTTCTTATTTTTTACATAATTTCCTTAACTTGAGGTGGATATCGCTGGTAGAGCCTGCATGCCTCCCCTCCTTCACTATTTATGTTCTATCATGTGAAATTGTTTTTTTATGTGAAACTAATTGTGCTGCCGCTTTGACCAAGACTACCTGGAAGAGGAGATCTTGTATCTCGATGGGAACTTCCTGGGTAAATAAAGGATTTATAAAATAAAATATTGTGAGTGCCTGGACTGCCTTCATGGTTTTCTAGTCTTCTCTATTCCCTCATTTCCAAGAGCATGTTTAGCTTGGCAGGATGAGACAAGTAGCATCAGTTGCTCTGGGGCTTCTGACCCCAGTTTCTGCACTGCACACCTGATGCCTCATAACTTTTTGGGATCATTGAATCTCAGGTAATCCATTACAAAGCCCCAGATGAAAACAAATCTATTCCTCTACTGGCATTCCTCTGCATCCCCCCAGCCTGGGTGAATCTCAGCTGTCCCTCTATCAGTGCAGTATTGTCCCTCAACATTTTCTTCCCCCCAAGTTGATGTCTGTTGCCCCTTTTCCACCGAAGCGGTTCCAGGGCTGGTTCGGAGCCGGTGCCTGACTTAGCACCGTTTTTTTGGTTTTCCACCGCCCAAGCACGGGCCAAACTGGTTCCAAACTGGTGCTAGGCAAGCACCAGCTCCGAGCTGGGGCTAAACAGGAGCCAGAGAAAGAACCGATGATGCGACCCACCACGTCATTGGTGGGCGGGGTTACAGACCCAACGGGAGCAGTCAACGCTATAAACATAAACACATATGTCTATGGCTATAAACGTATAGTTAAGCAGTAAGCCCCGAGAAGCCGTGGGTTACACTGATTTTACAACGGCATGGAACGCGGCTCAGCCAATCACATTTAAGGATGGGAAGCAGCCGTTTTATAACTAAACATAGTTGTCATTCGTTCCGGCCACGAATACGACGGGTCGCCGACAATAATTGCGTTTTTCGCCTCTGGATTGCAATGTAGGCTTGTACAAGCAGTGTTTGCATCGCTAATAAATCCAGATCCTGCTACACCTGGGGCCAGAAACTGTATCGGGAAAGCAGCATTATATGCTTGACTGAGACGTGGCTCATGAACATCATCCCCGACTCACTGATCAGTTTCAGCGGCTTCA
>OMLB01061613.1:2696-13957 GCA_900302555.1 Myripristis jacobus
CGTTGACGGATTTGATGATGTCCAACATGGTGGCCAGAGCCTCCTCCAGCTCAGCCGTCCCCTCACCTTTACTGCACTTTAACATCTCCTGCAGAGAGAGAGAGAGAGAGGGAGAGAGAGAGAGGGGATGAAAAAAGATAAGACAAAACAAGACAAGGAGGGAACGAGAGAAGAGAAGAGAAGAGAAGAGAAGAGAAGAGAAGAGAAGAGAAGAGAAGAGAAGAGAAGGGATCAGGCAGTGAAACCACAGCTAAGAAAACAAAGAGCAGACAGGCTCAGTTAATTATTAGCGCTGTGTGTCATCTGAGGTAACACGCTTAACAGGTCGTGTCATCACCAGGAATTCGCCACGGAGCTCAACAAAAACCTGTTGAACATATAAATTAGATTTATATTCACAGTTTGTTAATTTTTCTCACAGAGTTTGACATATAAGTGGACTTTAAGCTTTTTTGAGACTTAATTTTTCCATGCCACGAACAGCGAAAGCAAACATCTTGGATTCTATCAAAAACGAGTGTGTGTTCACGTTTCCAAACGAGTGTTTTATGTTTTCCTGGTGGGGCTTCAGAGCTCATTGTAAATGGGTTCCAGGCTGAGTCTTTAATCTGTGCATCTGAACTTGAAGCATGCAGCAGTGAGTGCATTTTCATCAGCCTGGGTCCCAGGATGAAAGACTAAACACTGCTTGTGCCCCCAGGCTCAAGAGCAGTCTTTAAAAACTCCTGGAAGTAACACAAAGCAAGCAGAACAAATTGTTGCCATAATTGCAAAAAAGTAATGGTTTGTTATTCTTAATGTCTTGATTTATTAGTCACATTGAACCTGGCTACTAGTTGTTTTTGTTTTACTGGAAAGCAAACCAAACTACACTTAACCCTCCTATTATGTTTGGGGTCAATTTGACCCCATTCAATGTTTAACGTCTCTAAATAAATGATTAACATCATTTTTTTTTGCTTCATATTTAATGAGTGTTCCTAATGTAATGGGCACCATCGGGTAAACATGAAATTTACATGATGATATGTTTTCAATGTCCTGTTCACACTTTGTAACACATTGGTTATAAATAACAAAAATCTGTACATAGAAATAATATAAACCCATTAAAACACCAAAAATTAATATTTCTTTCCAATTTTAGGTCAATCAGTGACATTTTATGGTGATTTGCATATTTTTTCATAGTCGCGTAATAGGAATATTGGATGTATAAGTGGGGGTGGGAGGGAGTTATGTTTTATTTAAAGGGCTATTTAGGTCGTCAACAAAGAAACATACTACTTAGTACTTGACACATAAACTTTGGTAACAATTTTAATTATAATAATTTTGTTGAGGTTTAAACTGCAGGGGTCAAACTGACTCCAAACATAAAAGATTTTAGAAAATGTGAACATAACAGGAGGGTTAAGAGAAAGCTCCATTTTCACCTCTACATGTCCAGTGGTTTGTTTCTGTGGATAGCATTTTGTGTTAGCTTAGCATAAAGACTTGAACTCTATGGGAGTCATTAGCCTAGCTCTGTCTTAATGAAAAATAAACCTTACAGCAACTCTGAGGCTGTATCATCGACCATTGAGCATGTGTTTTTTTTTTTTTTTTTAAATATGTGCCCTGGAATAAAGCTTGGAATTTATTTTTTCACTTTGATGGAGCTAGGCTAACGACTCCCATAGGCTTCAAGTCTTTATGCTAAGCTAATACCAAATGCAACCCATAAGAGCCGAAACACTGGATGTACTGAGGTGAAAATGGTATCAAACATCTTTTCTCAGTCTGGGGAAGTTGGAAAAAGGATATTTTGCCCAAAACATTGTAGTATTCCTTTAATAAATTACAGTATGTCATGATAATATCCACAGTCATCTGGCCAGTGGTTGCGGTAGAGTGAGTAAAATGTTGGTTGTTTATTTACCTTGAGCATGAGCTGGTATTTGGTGATCCTCTGGACGGGCTTGAGCAGGTAGGCGTCCAGCGACAGCTTGTGGTCCAGCTTCTTCTGGCACTCCTGTCGCCACAAACACCGAAGATAAAGAATCACCGAACCACCATCAGGGATCACCGTCAAATTAGAGACATTTCCACTGATGAATTTAAGGGCATCATGAAGACGATGGAGACGTGTAGTGAGAGGCCACTGTGTTTGTAGAGCTGTCTTTCTGTTTTATTGTGATTTTTTATGTCTATCATGTTCTAATGTTATGATTTTGTGGACATACATAGATAGATAGTGTATCACACACAAGATCAGGGAGGCAGTTTGTTCAGGGTCAAGACTTCGGCCAAAACGAGCTCTTGTCTGTTTCAAAGTCCTGTATCTGTGGGTGGAGCCAGTGACCGTGGTCGGTGACTGTTGTAAATGAAGATGAGTGACGGCTCTGTCATTCATGTCCGAGACACTGGGTGTGGAAGAGTGGATGATTTGGGAGGCAGGGTGTGTGATCCTGTTGAGTTTGTTCTTGCTGGAGATGGTCAGCATTAAAGAACCAATACTTTGGTACCAAGTCGATGCCAATAGTCCAAAAATATGACGCTACCTGTTTTTCTATGTCACTGTAGGTACCAGATGTATTTTTTCAGCTTTATTATTTATTTAGATTTAACCTCCACACATTCTGCTGGAACACAGACAATTTAATAATAATAATAATAACAAATTCACAAAACAAAATATGCAAACAGTGCCGTCAAAGTGTCCAGTTAAATAGTTGTTTTTGTTTTTCTAATTATGTATAAGCCTATTTATTATTTCCATATTTCTCTCATGTCTCTGCTGGACACTGCAATTGAAATTTGGTGCAGTCTAAAAAGTTGTTATTTAAGCACAGTTGACTTGTAGTTTGTTTTAAACAGTGGAAGGCTTAAATACTTGGATGAACAGATTTTAATAAAGGAGCGTATGTTTAAGTTTCTGTCTTTCTTTCTTTATTTTTACCGTGGTATCAAAACCTGCTGTGTAGAAACAGGGGGAACAGGACATGAACACGCCGAGGAGGTGAAAGAATATCAAACTTTTCAAAAAACAGGTGAACTATCCCTTTAAGTTTTCTCATTCTTGCGTCATTATTGAGTGCGCAGTGCAGCAGATCATGGCTTACGGTGCGTATGTGTGTGCATGTGTGTGTGCATGTGTGTGTGTGTGTGTTACCTGGAAGAAGAGGCTGTCTCCACACTGTCTCCAGAGGACTTCAGAGCGCGGTTTGTTCTGACAGTACTTCTCGTACACCTGCAGCTCCTCTTTCTGACAACACAAACAGAGGTGTGATTACACACCGGGCCCGAAATGAGCTCCAGCCACCTGCCAGCTCCTCGTCCAGCTCAGCCATGGCCGGTGACACTCAGCCTGTCAATTCTGCTGCACTTTGACGGGCAGTCAGCTCGTCTTCAGCCTCTCATGCTGCACCAGTCATGTAGCCTATTTGGAAATTTCACACTTTTGCAGCTGGCAGTACCGTGGCTGCAGCTCATGTTGTTTTATGTCTTTTATCATCATGTACGACTGAAAAAAAAGGCCTGTTCATTGCACAATACACCCTACAAAGTCCGATGATGCAAACACATCCACTGTATGAGCGGCATCTAACCACACACCGAGCTGATGGATGGATGATGAATTTCTGTCAGTAGACTTTTGCCTTTGGAGAGAGTAGTGTGTAGAGTAGTTTTGTCTTATTTTTGCAAATAAGACAAAATTTAGAAAACATTTGAAATCGGTAGTATTTTTTGTCTTTCTTTCTAATGTACAAAACAAACAGAACAGAAACCGAAATTGTGACCCAAAAACCACAACACAAAGCGAACTGTGGGTTTATTGATCCCTTATACCCCTATTAGTTACATAGTAAATAAGTAAGTAAATAAAGCTTCATTTATGCATCATTTTTTTTTTAAACGCACAGCTACAAAGAGCTTCACATATGCAGAAAATACAAATAAATGCACCGAAAAGTGAATACCTAAAAAATGGACATGCAAAAATTAAAGAGCAACAGTCTTATATATGAACAGCTACCAACACATTTTGGTTATCAAAATGCCATCCAGAAAAACAGACCAATTGTTCGGCTTAGCTACAAACTGTTGTGATATGTTACTGATTTACTCACACCCCTAGATGAGCTACAGATTCCAGATTCAAGGTTTTAAACTTCCAATTTCAAAATAGGAATTCATCCAGTATTGTTATCAGTGTGTTTCCTCTAAGCTCTGAAGCAAACCGGCCCGACAGGCTCGGTGTAAAGCGGGCTGATTGCAATCTCGGTAGCAAGGGCCGATTAATTGTTATGGAAATGTGATGAGTCGGTGAGTGTTGTTGGGGAAAAACCCTCATGCGGTTCAGACTCGCTGATCTCAACAGTCACAGATGTCACGCTGATTTCCACGTCAGCGCGTCGTGACTCGTGTTTGTGAGGCACGGTTGTGTCGGGGCGTATTCACACAGGACCAGACCTCTGCGGCGAAAATGCAAGGATTCTCATTCATCTCAAATCAGAATCAGAATCAGAAATAATTTATTGATCCCCGAGGGGAAATTAGGCCAATTGCAGCTGCTCAGATTCTCAAGAGAAGAACTAAAATATAAGAAAACTGAAAGAAATGCAAAATATAAAACCTTCTGTCTTTTAAAAAGTATGTGCACTATGTATTGAGCTGTAACAAAAGTATGTGCATCAAGTCTCAATATGTGCATTAATCCTCCAAAATATTACAGCAATAAATGCAGAAATCTGAAATTGAGCATATGTAAAAAGTCTACCTATATAAACCAAATATAAACACAGAGGTATTGCAGTCCTGCAGGTATGAACTACTGCACATTTAAATGGTTAAACCAGCAGTTTAAATGAGTGACTGACTACCTGAACCTCTGCTGGAGGCTTTAAAAAGTCTGAACCAGCATGAACTTTTGCTGCAACCCGACGGGCCACCCACAGCGCCGGGCGACGCCGCAGCAAATCGCCCGGGTCGCCTGATTATTGCGTGAATTCAGCTTTAGACATCCGGGGTGGCGACCGCATGAAAAGAGGGATAATCACAATCAGCAGCCGTGTTGTGGCAGTTCAGTTTAATGACTCGTCCGTGTGGTTTTCCTCCGCAACACGGGCAACTCTGCTGCGCCGCCGCTGCTGACTGCGGATTTTGAATGTCTGGCAGTTTGACACAGCCGGCGGCGTGGCAGCGGTTTCCCAGCCCACAGTTCTGCGGATGGCCTTTCACATGTAAATGACGACGCTGATGGCTGTGAAAATGCAAAGGAGTCACTCGAGGCCACAGGGGAACATGAGCTCGACGTCTAACTACAGGAGCGCCGGGTTTAAATTCCTCCTTTACACGTTTGAGATTGTCTCCGTTGTCTCGCATACCTCTGGTTTAAACAGATTAACTATTGTATAACATGCTATTCTATCAGTAGTATAAATACATCAAGCTAATAAAAATCTATTATTCTCAAAAGGTCAGTAATCTGATTAAAATAATACACTAGTTGGTATGTCTTTTAAATAGTTTATTTAAAGGTTAGGGTTAGGCTTGGTAATTTCATTTACAGATTAATATATTAATATATATTTTTCAATAGGGGGGGTCGGTATTTATAGTGTAGTGTAATGACCCTATCTGTGCTTTAAAAATGTATATGCAATGAAAGTCACTACCATCCAATCTGGAGGGAAAAGAAGAGAGAAGCAATCACTCACTCAAGCAATAAATATAATTTAGTACAAAGGCTGTGATCTTAAGTCTCAGCTATTGCGTGAGGCAGTGTGACTGCGGCCACCTTTTCCTTTTGTCTGGCCACTTCGCTGCAGGGTGGAGAAAATTCCCACAACAGGAAGAAATCATTCAGACACAACATCTGAGCAAACTGACACCGAAATTTTGAGTCAGCGTTTCCAGTGAAGACAACAATGCTCAGTACACAAATCATACCCAAATTAAAAACATTTCCGTGCGCGCTCATTCACACAGGCCGTAAAGGAAGTGCAAAACGCATGCAGGTTTGTGTAAAAAGAGCGCAGCAGATCTCTCTCTACAAACGGAGCATCGGCCTCTTCCACTGTAAACTCTGCATCTGTTCACGTTTCTTGCATCTGTCAAAATGCACCATGATGATGATGATGCTTCAACCCGGCACTGACGGGCGTGCCGGGTCTATTTTTTTGAACTCTCACCTATTGGCCGATGGTAGACGCCGTATCGCAACAACATGCGAAAGTCCTGTGTGTTCACTTTGCTTTGAATCCCTGATGATGAGATTATATAGACTGTATGGATTGATTATGTAATATTGATTATGGTTTGTTACATTATGGGTCACAGACATGGTGACACAATTAATGATAAAAAAAAAAAATTATGAATAGCAGCTTATGGTTTGGCTTAAAAAATAAATAATTTAATGTGAAATATAATTATAAAATGCTTTGTTAAATACAGAGAAATGCATGCAATATGGTATGAGCTTAGAGATGGCATCAGCTTTATTTACATTTAATGTGATAAAACATGTAAATTGAGAGAAATAAGGCGCCGACGTTTAATGCCTGCAAATGTGTGGTTTTCCTTTTTTTTTTCAATATTTATGTGTAATACCATGTATATATTTTCTCCTCTGTTTTTTCCACCTGTTGACTAATGGAACAGGTGGAACTGTCTGACTGCATTATCAAACCAAACCGCTGAACCTGCCAAAATAAAAAGAGGAAAAACGGAAAATCTGTTTGGTCATCGAGTGGAATCCAGTAAAAAAAATAAAAAAAAACTTCAGGGAGATGTGCCGATGAGGGCGTTTAAAGACGCAACCGTGACACTTAATAATCACCATCATTAATAAATGGTAAACTGATAGTTGTTACACTTGTTAACTGGTTAATAAATAGCCTTTTTTTTTTTTGCTGTAACATATTATTGGCTTTACTGAAAACGTGATGCATTCATCCCACATTCTATCTGACTCACTGTCCTCTTGAATTAAATAGAGACTTTCCTCTTCAAACAGTTCATTGGGAGTAAGAAACATCAATGCCATCAAAGTTAGAGCAACATAAAATGAGAACTGTCAATTGATCCGATCGCTAATGGTCTATTATGGAATATTGCGGCCGTAAAACTGCATCTCCACTCGAGGCTCCTGTGAGCGTTTGGTCGATAAACGGTGTCTCCTGAGCTGCGGCGACCCTTTACGCACGTTTTCATCAGGAAATCACACATGAACGTTTGATCATTCAGTCGGCGAGCGTCGCTGATTTGGCCCGAGGACGTCCAGGCTGGCGTTTCTCTGTCTGTAAAATTATTTTTATTGTTGTTGTCGGAGTATTTCATGTGACAAAGAACATCGTCCCCAAACAGAACTGTTTAGTCACGTTGTTCTCTGTCATGAGGGACTGATTTCAAAATGGGTGGTTTCCTTCGGTTGCACCACTCCTTCAGCTGATGTGAGTATTTCAACAGTAAAAGTGATGAACTGCAATTGGATCTGCATTGTGAAGGCTGCAACAAATGAATACTGCCTTCATGGTAAAGGACTAGTTTCATAAATGATCCATGATCCATGGTTTTGTGTTTATTATTCACAAAACTCAGATAACATCCCCGACAGTGAATGCAAAGTGAGTGCTGTCATGCTGTACAGTTGTTATGAGCAGCTGCTTTGCCGCTTGTGGACTTGCACACATGGTGTCATGGCTGCTTTGGCTGTTTCGTCTTCCTTCTCTCTCTCTCTCTCTCCCTGGTTTCTCTACCTGTGCCCTCTCCAGGTGTGCACAGCTGGACTAAGCAAGCTGATTAAAATGAAGGGGAGCAGGGAGCAGCCCGACAGCTTGCTGCAGCACAGATCTTTTTTTGTTTCTCCCTAACTGTTTTTCCCCCAGCACCGTGTCTGTGTGCTGGGTTTTGTCATTTTACTTTGGGTTGGAAAGTCCAATTTCCGGGTTTTATTTTTTTGGTTCAGTTTAGTTCTTTCTCCCTTTTTGATTTGATTTTGTTTACAGGGAAGAACTGAGTTTGCACAGCACATTATGCGGTTGTTTCATTCCTTTCTTTTGTTCGGTTTGACCAGGATCTCCAACTCCTTTCGTTTATTTGCAGTTGTACACTGAGTATTATTTCCTCTTCCCTTAATTCATGACTATTTTCTTGACAAATTACTACTTGTGGCATCCTTTATATATGTTTTACGCTCCTGGCTGAGCCGCTATCTGTTGACAGGCCATAACAAATTGGCACAAAAGCCTATTCTTACACATGTAGCAGTACTCCTACACATGTACCTAGTGTTATACTACATGTAGGCTGTTATACACATTATAATACTACATACAGTGTAGACATACTCTCCCTCAGTCACCCACTTGGACTGTCTTATACCTGCTTCATGTAGAAAAGGACACAATAGAGTGTACAAAGAAAATCAATAAATACTCAATTGTGGGCAAAACTGGTCCCATTTAAAGCTGGACAGAGCAGGCGATGGGTCAGGGTTAGGCTTCAGGTACGCCGTAGAAGCAAAGGAGCATAAACTCCAAGGTGCACAGATTTTGTTTGTTCGTCTACGGCGTCGAGTCGCACAGAGAGCAAATGAGATCCGAGCCTGAGGCGGTCCTGCTGTCGCTCACTCACCCTCTTCAGGAAGCAGGTTCCCACCAGCTCTGGTTTCTCGGCACAGTTCTCCAGCTCCCTCAGAAACGTCCTGCAGGTCATTCACAAACAAAAAAACGACAACAATGAAAATATTCATGACAACACAGTATCCCACACAGATGAGAGTTCAGAATCCATGTAGCAGCCATCTTAGGAGTGGAAAATGTGCAAAAAAAAAAAAAAAGATTGTCTGTTTTGTTTTGTTGAGATTATTGAGAGAATAGAGCTTGCAGCAAAATTTGGCCAAGAGAGTCCAAATCAAAGGCTGCAGTGACTCGACTCTCGACTGAGAGAAAAATCCATGATGTTGAAGCTAAAATCTGCTGACAGCAGTGGCTCTCCTGTCAATAACAGCAGCTTATCTTGGTGGATGGAGAGACTTCATGTTCTTTGCAATTATCCATCTCCAAACCACCCCATCAAATTGTTATTACACCACTAAAGTCACTCTGAGGTCTTTTTTCTCTCTCCTGAATAGACGACATGTGTTTGAGTCTAATCCCATCACTCAGCAGTCATGGAATCTGGTCATTTAGCTAATTTCTAATCCAGTTACAGTAACGAGTGACAGCTTGTGCCAAACAGACACACTGTCAGTCCTGCTGGGCTTGGTTTTTCTGTGAACCGTGTAGAAATGAATGCAGTTTGTGATAAAAAAAAAAATTATTTTCAAACAATACTTCATGTCAAACGATTAACGTCGTATATCAACATTATTATTTGGATCTAATCTGGAGTTTCATGTAATGTTAATCGCTGTAAATGTAATTAGGCAAACATCCAAACTTCAGCATTGTGGCTCGCATGACCGTCTCGGGTCATCTGCTCTCTCGGTTTCCTGTGCAGAGACCGCTTGATTGTGTTATTGTTATCATCTTCATTTCTCAACTTCCTCAATCTAACCGAAATGTATGCAAATCCAATATGAGCGCCGCGCGACTGCAGGCGAACGCATCTCCGCGCGGTCACCTGCAACACGATTTGAGCCTCGATCCCACCGTGAATTAGAGAGGCCGTCGACGGACGGCTATATTTCACCGCTTCCCCTCGGCTCGTATCCGTTACGTGGGAGGAAATGGAAAGGGAGCAAAGGACAACAACAGCAAACAAGGAGAAAGAGAGGGATAGTGGAAGATGAGGGAGGAGAAGAAGAGAGAGAGAGAGAGAGAGAGAGGAAAGGAAGTGCAACAAATGGGTAGAGAGGAGGATGGAGATAAAGGATGGGATGGAAAAGAGAGGCGAAATGCTCGGCGGCGGCCTCTGGGGAGTGTGTAATCTGACTGTGTGGAATGCCTGTAATGTCTCAGTAATGTGCTGCCAGTTGCTTTGGATGACTATCTTGTCCATTTACGCTCCTGCAGCAGCTAGACTGCATATGCATCTGAGCGTGGGCAATTTTGCATTTACGTGGCTGTGTGTATCTGTGTGTGTAGCTGTGTGTGTGTGTGTGCAGATATACAGGTTTTGTCAAGAAGGGTAACTCGATACCACTTCAGAGCCAAAGCACTAACAAGAGAAAGCTATTGCAAAACAACGCCCAGGCACACACACACACACACACAGTAACTCTACACCAGCCGGAGGATCACAAGGAAGCCACAAATGGTTGCTAACAGGACAACGGCTGTCCATCACGTCCACCTCTTGCCTCAGAAACACGGAGTCAACGCTTTAATGTACTGTCTGCGGCGGGTCAGCGGTTCTCCACAAATCGCCACCGGGGGCAACATGAAAGGCGGATTAGGGCCAATAAATTAGAAGGCTGAGCTGCAGTTTGTGGAGGTAAACATGAAACTGGAGGCCACTTACTGGTCCCAGTGCTCGTGGCCAAACATCAAGTCAGCCAAACTCGATTGTTCTGGCGTTATCATTCAAACCGAGACCCGGACCGTTTAAAGGGGGTGGAAGCCGCCTTGTGGGTGCAAATTAGCAAATGCAGCTCTTTCCCACCGAGGGAAACCGCATCTGTGTTGAAAAAGAAAGCGAGTTGTCACCGGAGTGTTCACTGACTCTGCCCACAGGAACACTGGATGGAGGTGCAGTAGAACTCGTCTCCTTCCTCATTATTAAAACAGAAACCAGACGGTAAATTCAACCGATCGGGCCGGACTTGGATCCACGTTTCAAACAGAACAGCAGGGTTCAGAGAAGCTCGAGTTTGGCTGTGCACGGGCGGAGACTCCGTGTGCGCCGCCATCGCGCTTGAAACCAACAACCGACGCGTTCACAAAGTCACTGCGGCGGCATCGCTGCACAAACCGAGCGCCGCTGCCGTTTGGAAATTCGCTCCGAGGCTCAGCTCCGCCCGTCTGAGAGTCTGGATGTTTCCTAGAACGGCTGACGGGATGGCAAAAGCACCGCAGTACACGACTCGTGACCACTGTAACACATAAATACATTTTAAATGTCCAAACAGGCAAATGCCACGGCTACAGCTGGCTAGAGGAAAAATGTCTCTGTTCTGCTCTGTTCTTTTTGATATCTTGACGCTCTTGCAGAAATGTATGAACATAGTTTTTTCATTCACAAATTTCAGATTAATGCTGTGTCATGCCAGGTGGATGGGAGCTCCACAGTAGAGCATGAGAGTGAATTTACAAATGCATCCAAAATTGTGC
>OMLB01061617.1:0-19184 GCA_900302555.1 Myripristis jacobus
AAAAGGGGGATTGTTACAATTGGCCTTATAGTTCGATGTCTCTTGTATTTTTCCATGTATATCAGAGTTCAATGCTTTTGTCTTATCCAATGTATTACACAGTTCAGAACAGCTTGACGCTAGCCGAGGACAGATAAAACTGAGCCAACATTTTTCTCTATCTTGTTATTTAGGTCTGTTGCATTAGATACACGCCCAGTCAACATTCACACACTAGCATCACACATTCCAAGAAACTGGCCAATTATTCTCGGTTGCGTTCGAGTCCAACCTATGTACGGGGCAGGCCCAGCCCAAGAAGATAAATGTGCATCATTTCCTGATATCGATGCTCATTGTGACTGAGATCCGGCGAGAGCTCTGGCACTCTGAGACCAGCGCTGCCTTGCTTTACATGTGACCATAATAAATATTGCATCAGAAAATTAAAGACTGACTCCGGTCCGTTCTTGGGCTTTCAACAAAAGAACCGAGGCTAACACACTTACAGCAAGTTACCTATTATCCTATAAGAAGAACTACCATCCAATTTCTGCTATTTGTCAGAGCAGGAGGCTTTTGTTTCAAATAGTCTCTTTTTCATTTTGAAGCAAAACTCATATTAGCCCACCCTGTAATGTAAGTGTTTTAAGCTGTAGGCTGTTGGACTTTATAGTCTCATTCCTCCCCTGTGGGGATTTCGCACTACATGAGAGTACAAGATATTGCCTGCAGTGTGGGTTTCCAAGTTTGGTCCCGATTCCCCTTCATCAGACTGCGGAATAATTATCAGCCCCTTGAACAAGAGAAACAAAGAACCATTTAGCTTTTTCATTGGTTATTGTTTTCCAGATGTGTGATAATACAAATGAAATGCTGTCCTCTGGGCCTTTACTACCATCTTTCATACCATGGTTTTTAGTAGGGTTGTTGTTCTTGTGTATCCAATAAGTGGAATCAGCCCTTTGCTCAGTGTGCCACAGCCTCAAGCAAGATGTGCTGTATAGTTTAATGAAGAGCATGGTTGGTGAATACCAGTATCCCACCTTGATAGATTGAGAGCAGGCACATGAAAATAACTGAATGAAATTTCAACTATGTTCATGTGCCTGAATGATTTTTTTTTTTTTTTTTTCAGAAGAAATGTGTGAGATGTGGTTTTCAGTCATGCATGCATGTTGTGCCGCATATAATATATGGCACAGCATGTCCCGTGCCTCCCCCAGCAAGTATGCGTGGCTTGATTCAAGGAGATTGAAGCTGGTTATTACACTCCACAACAGGGAATTATCATAAATCTGAACATAAATCCTGAGTTTCCCAGGCTAGTTCCAGTGCCCATATAACTACACTGATACCATGCAGAGTACTATAATGCAGATTAACATTTTGACCCTCAACAGCTTATTACATGTCACTGCAAAAATGCACACTACTGAAATGAATTGTTTTATGGCTTATATGCTGCTGTTAGATATTCAAATGAACTACATTACTCATAACAACTTTTTAAAACAGTCATGTGTAACTGATTATATTTTAAATGATCCTTGTTACATTTTATCTAATCTATCTATCTATCTTATTAAAAAGTGATTACTATAATCTGTCATTTCCCCCACCCCATCTAGTTATTTATCTACAGTAACAGGAGGAATTCTGACACAATAATGCAGCAAATTCTCTTAAATTCATTTTATATTTTCTCTTATTTTTCGTTAAGAGAGAAAATAAGACAAGTCAGCTCATGATGCACTTAACGGTCTTAACCATCCGAATCTGCTCTTACCCAGGTGTGTTGAATGATGAGTCCCACCTTGGGGAACTTCAGTAATGCTGAATCAGAGTTGATTGTGATTGTCTGGTTTTGTGAGTGCTAAACCAAGTCAAATTTCCCTTCTGGGGACAATAAAGGTCTGAACTGAACTGACCTAAACTGAACTTCTGTTAGATGAACTTAGAGAAAGAAAAGAAAGAAAGAAAATGTGATTGTCCAGAATGTCCATATTGGCATTACAGGAAAGTCAGAAAGCCAATACTGGCCAAAAAAAATAAATAAATAAATAAAAATTCTGCATTCAAATATTCTTATTTTATAATCTAATCCCCAAACAGTAATTACCCTAAACATTAAATAATCTAAGTGTCATTATGCATTGATATTCATTTAATGCATACAAAATGTCTCCTAAGTAAGAGAAAAGCAAAAATAAGAAAACATTGATCAAATCCCAGAAATTAATGGGTATATAGAAGAACAAATCGTGGATATAAACAAAAATAAGAGTAAATTTGTTCATGTATCGTCTCAGAGATGCTGTTTTAAGCTTTTTACAAATGATTCCATGTCTGAGTTGTGAAATCAGGTCATTACTAACGGGGCAGCGCTGACAAGCATTCATTAATGTACCCCCAACCTCTTTTCAATTGATTAAATTTCCATCCACCAAAGCTCTACCAATATATTCATTTCACTGCTTTTGTGATGGCAATCACAAAAGCAGTGAACTCTGAACGGTGCACTCTGTGCTGTAAAACTGCTCTGCTTCATTTGATATGGGTGTGTATTAGTGTCAAGGGCAGGGTTATCAACATGAGTGGATATGAGTGAGTGAGAACAAGCAGATTCCTGGAGGCTTCACACGGAGGTGATGGCCAATTTCCCGTTTCTTTTCAGACACCTCAAGCTCAAAGCTGCACAGCCCCCGTGGTGACATTTGTGCTTACAAAATAATGCTTGGCCATGACTTAAAGTGTGACAGCATGGTCCTGTGTTGTGGCCACGATTTTTTAAGGCGTGAGAGCAAGATCTTTGTATTGTGACCATGACTCAGTGATGTGTGGGAACGAGATCATTATGTCACAGCCGTGACTTAAGGTGTGGGAATGAGATCATTATGATGTGGCCAATGTTCATTGTTGACCAGTTGTCTGCCCACAGTGTTTGGCAAACACAGACAACTCAAGGCACTCAGGCACAGGAAGGTAAAATTATTTGGTGGAGTTTATCACACTGAAAGTCTTTGGACATAGCTTCTACCAGAAATACAGTTAACTATTATTACTGAACTTTATTTAGAGTCCCACTCTCTGCAGGCAGCATGGTGGCTCATTGGTTAGCACTGCTGCCTTACATCAAGAGGATCATGGATTTGAGTCCTGGCCCTGGTCCTTTTTGTGTGGAGTTTGCATGTTATTCCTGTGTTTGTGTTTTTTCCTCCAGCAGTCCAAAGACAGGCAGGTTAGGCGAGTTGGAAAATATAAATGGTCCATAGGCACAAGTCTGTCCATTTCCAAGGGTATGTATGTATTAAGTTTAGTTGAAAAACATTTCTGTAAACATGTCAATTAGGCCAGGAGTGCTAATTTTCAACTGGGCAGGTGAGTAAAAACAATCACATACAAAGCAAAGCACAGTTACAGCGTTATACATTGGAAAACAGTAAACAAATCATGCAAATATGTTAACTTTGAAAGAATCATACACACTTGATTGGCCATAGTTTTCTTTATACTATTGTCACAATGTAGTTTGTATATCTAATGTGTATATGCAGTGTAGTGATGTAGTATTGTATATGACACGTTTGTAAAGACTTTTTAGACTCGTGATAGAGGGCTGTGTAAATAAACTTGATTTGTCTCTGCCTCTTGTTCTTCTTTCTGTTCGTCACACCTCCATATTGTTAAAAGGGCACACATTTACGTAGCTTTAAGTGTTGAAAAAAAACAAAACTTTTACTCATACATATACTCTTCACCTGCTGGTTTCAGTGCTTCATAAAAGCTGATGTCTTGTGCATCGTTTTATACACATTTCCCAGCAGGGCATAATTAAAATAAAGTGTGGTGGGTTTAAACAAAGCTCTGTATGTTGTAGGATGTCTAATGGTTATTGAGAGCTAAAACTTACAGTGCATCCTGAAAGTATTCACAGCACTTCACTTTTTCCACATTTTGTTATGTTACAACCTTATTCCAAAATGGATTAAATTCATTTTTTTCCTCAAAATTCTACACACAACACCCCATAATGACAATGCGAAAAAAGTTGTTTTTTTTTTTTGAAATTTTTGCAAATTTATTAAAAATAAAAAACTAAGAAATCACATGTACATAAGTATTCACAGCCTTTGCCATGAAGCTGAAGGCACAAATCTGGGGAAGGGTACAGAAACATTTCTGCTGCTTTGAAGATCCCAATGAGCACAGTGGCCTCATCATCCGTAAGTGGAAGAAGTTTGGAACCACCAGGACTCTTCCTAGAGCTGGCCAGCCATCTAAACTGAGCACTTGTGGGAGAAGGGCCTTAGTCAGGGAGGTGACCAAGACCCCGATGGTCACTCTGTCAGAGCTCCAGAGTTCCTCTGTGGAGAGAGGAGAACCTTCCAGAAGGAGCAATGCAGCAATCCACCAATCAGGCCAATGGTAGACAGAAGCCACTCCTTAGTAAAAGACACATGGCAGCCCACCTGGAGTTTGCCAAAAGGCACCTGAAGGACTCTCAGACCATGAGAAACAAAATTCTCTGGTCTGATGAGACAAAGATTGAACTCTTTGGTGTGAATGCCAGGCGTCACGTTTGGAGAAGACCAGGCACCGCTCATCACCAGGACAATACCATCCCTACAGTGAAGCATGGTAGTGGCAGCTTCATGCTGTGGGGATGTTTTTCAGCAGCAGGAACTGGCAGACTGGTCAGGATAGAGGGAAAGATGAATGCAGAAATGTACAGAGACATTCTGGATGAAAACCTGCTCCAGAGCACTCTTGACCTCAGACTGGGGCGACGGTTTATCTTTCAGCAGGACAACGACCCTAAGCACACAGCCAAGATATCAAAGGAGTGGCTTCAGGACAACTCTGTGAAAGTCCTTGAGTGGCCCAGCCAAAGCCCAGACTTGAATCCGATTGAACATCTCTGGAGAGATCTGAAAATGGCTGTGCACCGACGCTTCCCATCCAACCTGATGGAGCTTGAGAGGTGGTGCAAAGAGGAATGGGCGAAACTGCCCAGAGATAGGTGTGCCAAGCTTGTGGCATCATATTCAAAAAGACTTGAGGCTGTAACTGCTGCCAAACGTGCATCAACAAAGTATTGAGCCAAGGCTGTGAATACTTATGTACATGTGATTTCTCAGTTTTTTTAATTTTTAATAAATTTGCAAAAATTTAAAAAAAAACTTTTTTCACATTGTCATTATGGGGTGTTGTGTGTAGAATTTTGAGGAAAAAAATGAATTTAATCCATTTTGGAATAAGGCTGTAACATAACAAAATGAGGAAAAAGTGAAGCGCTGTGAATATTTTCCGGATGCACTGTATATGCCTGTTTTATAACTGAAGCTGGGCATTACCATTAGATGCCAGTGTTTGTTGTGGTGTCTGCATAATGGCTAGTGGGAAAAGAAGGGATGTGGGTAAAGAAGGGACCTCATTTGTTTTTCAAAAAGGCCATCAAACATGTAAGGCTGCTATGACTATGTGGCATCAGGGGTTCAATCAGCCTTTACATGTTTACATGTCCTGTGTGCACTTGAGCCCCGGATGACACATGCAATATACTACAGATAGACATTTAGTCAACAATGAACAACATAATGTGTTCTCCATGTTTTTGCCATATTGTAATTATCTCCTTCCATGCCTAAAATCATGGCCACAACTTAATGATCTCATTCCCGCATTTTGCAAAGTTGTGCCTACATCACAATGATCTTGTTCCCACGCCTTAATGAGTCATGGCCACAGCATTTTTAACACAAATGACACCAATGGAGCTCCATACAAAATAAATGCTTTGCATCAGTGAGAGAGGCAGATTGATTTGAAGTAGGAAAAAAAACCAAACAAAAAAAAAAACAAATCCATTAAGGGAAGCTGTAAATGCTGAGCAGTGGGGTGAGACAGCTTTAAAAAATAAAAAACAACAACAACAACAACAACATATGAATAGGAAAAAATTTACAGCTCAACACAATGTTCCAGAACCAGTTCCACCACCAACAGGACTATTGCTCACTTGACCTTCACTGAATACTCTGTGTATATTCAGACCTGTCTCATTTCGAGACGTTGTTCCGAAACAGGGAGCGTTTCCCCCCAAAGATCGGTTCGTTTGGACATATGTGAACACGGCAATCGCACTTGGATGCGGGATGAAACAAGCGGACCGAGATCACGTAGAAGGGGTGGTCTCGAATCGCTTCCTTTTGAGCCCTGGAGCGGTTTCTTTTCAGTGGGAACATAACCGACACAGCAACTGACACAACTCACTCATAACTGTGGTTCACCCTCCAATAGAGGGGGGCAGTAATGCACCTGGTTGCCAACAGTCAACCAAAAAAAAAAAAAAAAACAGCAGAAGAAGCAGCAACAGAAGAAGAAGGCATTTTTCCTTCCGGGATTTCTGACCAATGAGAGAACAGTTGGTCCACACATGGCATTTGTTGTGAACACAAACGACCCAAAAGAAAAATGCAACAATTGTATCGATTTAGCCCCTGAATCGGAAAAAAGCAAACGAGCCACAGGTCTGAATACACCCTTAATGTCCAAACTGTTGAATTTGGTTGCATCTAGAGAAAAATAATCATTCAGTTTCTGCATTACATTCACAGCATTCGACGTTTTCTTTTTACATAATAAGCACTTTTTATCCTAAGAACAGCTTAAAGTGCTTTAATAATGCACACATTCTTGTGCTTAATGTACATATTCTTCGTCTTGCTGTATTTTACCTCAGATAACCTCACTTGCCGCTTTTGAGCATGTGCCAAGTGATGGTACTCATTAAACTTTGGGCTATGGCTTTTTCTTTTTTTTTGTGTTGAGTGATGCTGAATCTGTCTTCTTCCCCCTTGGCAATTCTTGGGAGGAGAGGAAATTGATAAGTTCTCAAGCAGAATTCATGAGTCTTAATCCCCCTCACCTCACAGATGAGCCACATGTTAGCCTCACTCTGTCATTCAGTGACACCAGTGAATCTCTTGAGGAGCTATGGATTGAGACAATTGCACAGCGTTGTGAGTACATTTATATCATGTGCCAGGGGCTGCCAGAGAAGACTGACTGGTGGCAGGGAAAACTGCACCAGGGATAGAGGGGCTAGTTACCCACTACAGCATCCTTGAAGCGCTTGCTACATGGACTCCCTAAGTCAACTAGAAGCGAAACGAGAAGAAAACAGGCCAGCGTAATGACCAGCATGATAAAGACAAATTATCAAATGATCATGAGAGAATGCGGTTGTGGGTGGTCCAAAGTGACAACTTACCTGGGCCTGTGCATACAGCAGAGGAAGGCAACGTATGACAGCAACAAACAGATGCAAGCTTGCAGTGCAGCAGCAAGTCAGACAAGGAGGAATCATAGCCAGGTTGATCACCCACCACTGCAGCTGGTGAGAGAGAGGAAAACCAGTCTTCCCACAAAGATCTGCATCAAAAACAGCACAGCCCACGACATGAGCATCACAATGTAATAACGAGCGGGAAACCCACAAGAAGAACACCAGAAGACAATTAGCAACCCCAAAGTCAAGTGGCCAAAAATCAGCGACGGGGATTCATAGAGAAGCTTCGACCAACGCCTACACATCACAGGAGAACACATGAAGAGGCAGCACAACGTCCAAACTGAGCATCTTTGGTCACATTATCTACGAGAAAGGCAAAGACAGATTTAGAGAGATGCCTCAGTGGAATATCATTCCCAAAACAAAGTGTGAGACGGGAGAGGGAAATTCTCCAGCTCGTACAGGTATGACACATTTTGCGGAAATTATAGAGAAAAGACTACAACCAGGAAAAGGAGGGCCTAAAGAACCCATGGAACTAACTCAAAGTAAGACTCACACACACCTGAGGCGAGCTGAAACACATCAAAGACCAGCTCAGTGACAGCCAGTGGAGAGCCCCCTCAGATAACCAGAGTACATACCTCACCCACCTGGGACCTCCTCGCAGTTTGACATCACTCCTGCCAAATGGTCTGAAGTCAGAACAGTGTACACAGCGTATGCAAGAGCTGCCCTTCACAGTGGTGGCAAAGCACATGACCACATGACAGCATCCTGGCAAACATCTACATTGACACCAACTGTCACTGCTTCAACAACTTCCATATCTGCTACACAACCCAGAAGATCAATGGGTTGGCATCAGCTGTAGAGGGGGATAGCAATGGGTGGAAAACAGATCGTCTGAGGACTTAGATCCCAGTCAGGTCAGCGAATCCCAGCACAACAGACCTACATGGATGATGTCACCACTAGGGTTGAGCCGGATACTCGGCTGAAACGAGTATCCAGTACGGATAAAGCACTTTTGCCGAGTACGAGTATGATCCGAGTAATATGAGTCAATATCTGTGCTCGTGATGAATGAAACTCCTCATTGGATAGCTGTCTGTGTCCACGTTGTGTGATAGGCCAGTCACACACAGTGACCCTCCCCTACACCGTGTGCCCCGCTCACACACACACACACACACACACACACAGGGACAGCCTCTCTGTCACTCACTCAGGTGTGACAGCTCACGCCGCGTTTCTCTCCAGTAGCGGTCAGGTGTTTTTCAGCTCGCTCTTCCCTCAGACAGGCTGAATACAACTCGCGTCACGTCTCTTACTGCCGACACACCGCTCGGGTTTTTTTTTTTTAACCATCTGCTTGCTCTTACCAGCTGGTTTTTGATATAAAGTCTGTTGGAAAACTTTGCTCGTACCGGACGCGGTGCAGAGTCACAGTCGTAACACATGCACCACTTACACACATACATTAGCTGATCACACAATGTACATTATTATTTTTAATTTATTTTGGCTGCATGCACTGAGAGTCTGACACTTTCACACTGTAGTTCATAAAAAATGAATATAGTAGTAGTATAAATATTGCAAATTAAGCTATATATATCTATCTGTCTATACATACATATGTATACACACACACACACACACATATATATATATATATATATATAACTGCCTACTGCATGTGTTGTATTCATTGATGCACTTAAGAAATTCATGTTCTGTGTTTATAAAAAATTTGTTCTGTAAACAGTTAATTTACTGCTGTGATCAAAAACATTGATCTGAAGCTCAATTCTGAGGCTGTTCTGTAAATAGTTTTCTAATAAACAATAAATATAGCAACTTTTGATCAACCCGTACCAATTTCAGGCTTAAAATAAAATACCGGTTAAACCCTACCCATTTCCGGTCAAACCCTGCTAACTTCCGGTTTAGGCACCACCCACTTCCTGTTTCGGCCCCGCCCACTCTGTGTACGGATAATGTAGATGGTTAAACAGATACAGATACAGATAGTGGTGTACTTCGTCATCCCTAGTCACCACCCTCTTCACACATCCAGACTCCTGAGAGGCTCAAGGAGCTGCTAACATAACTCACAATCCGGAAAGGAGACAGGAACAACATCTCCTTCTTGGATAGTGAGAAAATCTTACTTTTGGCAAAAACAACATCTGCATGAACCCTTGGAAGGCTTTACATGGCCAACCTGTCCAACAAGTACACGACTGTCTCTGTCACATTCCAGACCAAGGTGCGTTGAGATGGGAGTGGTGGTGAGCTTTGAGCGCCGAGGGGGTGCTCAAAGCTCACCAGCTGAAACCAAGTCTACTTTCAGCGCAGGCCCCCGCCTCTTCTTCCTCTCCTCTGGATTCCTCCACGGGTGCGTGGCCTTGATGGCGGGGGTCAGCTGCATCCGCCAGCCGCAGGTGGATTTCTATGGAGGCCAGCGGGAGCAGCCGGTCACCCACGCCCCGGAGCCGGTCGTCCACTCCTTGGAGCTGAGCCTCTAATCCCTGCACCTGGGAAGTTAGAGAGCCCAGCTCCCTCTCCAGCATCCGAAACCCTTCTACCTGACGGTCCAGGAAGGGCTGGTCCCTCGATTGTACCCGGGCCCATCTGGTCTTGGTGCGTGGCCAAAACCCTCAATGCTTACTGAGGACAGTGTGGAAGACGCAATGTCCTCTGCCGAACTTAGGGGCACGCTGGTGGAGGGGCCGCCCCCTGTTTCCCCCGTCTGCCTCCTGTGCTCAGAGAGCTTTTCTTTAGCCCTTCTTCTAACATCATTGAACCATTTTTTGCACTGGGCTGCGGTTCTCAGAGTGTCCCGGCAACATGAATTTACAGTTGCGGTTACCTCCTCCCAGGCTGCCTTTACATCATCGGCCCATGGAGGTCTGCTCGTAGTTCCGTATATTCAGGCACTGCCAGCTTGTACCTCCCAGACCAACACATCAGTTTCCTCCTGGGAGACGTTTGGCCATCTACAGCTGTTGCTGCTGCTCTCTTCATCCATGTCAGTTGTGTAAACTTTCATTACGCCTTCGCACAACGCATTTAAAGGCGAGGACAGGGGCTGATTTGATTGGTTTAATGTGAATCGGCTGTGTCAAACCCACTCCATGCCTTCTCTTCTCCCTCCGCCGGTGGGAAAGGGGAGTACCTGCACCAGCGCACACGGCATGCCAAACTTGCAAAATCCACCTGGTCACACCCAGTTGGCGAAGCGCAGGTGTGGCCCAACATCTGATGTGGCCCTTGAAGTTGTGACATAACCTCAACAACAGCTTTGAGGATGGACTCAAAAGCCAACAACTATAGCCATGAATGGCTAGGCCTTCTTCAGTGTTTTTTCAACATATCACTAGTTGAGGGAAACACCCTGAAGATTCCACTGAAATCCATTGCTTGGACTACAAACAGGAGAAAGTGAGGCTTGTGTTCAAGCTGAGAAAGTCACCTGATCTATCTGTCTGAAACACCAAGGTCAAAGTTTTCACAGGACGTATGCGGAAGGTAATGCAGACAGTAGACCAGTCCATCAACTGAGTGAAAAACCAGAAGATTGCTGGATTGCCACAGCCAAGCAGCCGGCTTTGGATGGAGAATAGCACCCAAGATGTGGTTCAAGGCTACAAAGAAAAATTGGTCGTTCCATTGGAAGAGGGAATGGAGGCTGCCTTCAAGAGAAAGAAGGAAAAGTACACAAAGCTGTTAAGAAAGCAAATATGTTAGGGCTGGTAGGGAGACGTCCCTGCTTCTGCCCCAGCACCTCAAGATATTCCAGGATTAAAGGTGTGAAACATCAGTGAAGGGTGGTACCCGGCTGATGCCCTGCAGCTGGCACAATGGCACTGTTTGAGGTGTGTCAGGCAGAAATGCCCAGCTTGAGGACCTACCTGTGCTTACGTGTGTTAAGAGGTATGTGTTGTGTCAAAGACTGAACATCAGTTGAATAAAAACCTAGACAGGGCAGACAAGCATGTAGGCCATTTCAGACAAGAGCAGATTGCTATTATGGATATGCATCCTGTAATTCCTTTGGACAGTAATGGCAGTAAAGCAGGACAGTCACCCTAGTTTTTTCACCCTAGACCTGCTCTTTAATTTTTCAGAAATTGATTGCATGCTGTCCAGTTTGCCTGTCACTGTGGCAACTAAAACAGTTCCCTGATGATTTCACGTTTAAGTTAATTTTTGTTCTGTACAGTGACAGGCATTAAAACTACATGATCCTTGCTAGGTGAATAGAACAGTAGTATTTTCATGATGTAATGCTAATCCTTAGTAGCTAAAATGTTGACAGAGGCTGTAATTTTTTTTTTTTTTTTTAACAGAAAGGACGAGCACTGGTGTAGTAGAGTACATAATTTATAGCTGCCTTCAGAGATACAAGTTGTACTCATGAGATTAGTCTCATGACAGCTGTAAATAGATTGGTTGTGAATATTCCATATAGCCAGGCAATTATCTGACATATCAAATATTTGACTGATGTTGTTCAGTGATGGATGGGTGGATAGATGGATACACATACATACATACTTGTCCTGTTTTAAAAGGCAAAGAACTGTATTCTTCAGTGTTGTGAAATGAAACAGAAATCAAAGAGCAAGTGATTTACATTTACATGAGGCTAAAATTACATGACGCTGGCATGGCATCAGCGGTGCAGCTGTCAGAAGCACAGAGCTAAATCTGGACCTGGCTCCAATCCAGCTGAATGCGTGGCATCATCAAATGTGAGATACCATTAGAGAAGGCTTTGTCATATGCAGCTACAGCTCCCCAGTGCAAGATATAGGGTTGTTAGGCACTGAGCAGGAACCATGTGCAGATGTAGAAGTGTTTATCCCCAGGTTCCAGAGACCTCCATCCTGAGTGGAAAGTAGGCCATTAAAAAAAAAAAAAAGAGGCCAACAGCTGACTAGCCTGTGGCTAAACATCAAGCACACGGTGGGACTGCACTTTGTACTGTAGGAGAAGGCACAGAAGGAGCAGAATTGCTTGGTGTGCCAAGTGATATTTCAGTGTGGATGCCTTCCCTGGTGCTGTGAGAAATAAGACATGAGTAATACGCCTTAGCTGTTCTTTGTTTTGTTTTGTTTTGTTTTGTTTTGTTTCGTTTTGTTTTGTTAATGGAGAACATAGCTAATAATATTTAGCACAAAATGCTTTATCTGTAAAAATACAGAGTACATAGTCTTGAGGAACATAGCACAAGGGGCCAGAAGAAATAAAAAATATTTTAAAAATGAATGAAAAAGATTCTAACTATATTCTCTTTATTTAGCAGTGGTGAAAATTTTTGCATGCTGCCAAAGCTGAAGGTGAGAGAAACTCTTGATTGAAGGTGCAAAGAGTGTTACAGTATTCTCAGTGAAATGAGAAAGCGTGAATATCTTTCCCCAAATTAGATGAGGGTAATGCCAGCTTGGCTTTTTGTCTATACTACTTGCACTTGATCCTCAAAAGTCTGAAAACTGTCAAAAGGAACTCAACTTCCCAAACACTGAATGGTTGTTGGCTAACAGACTGCCTAATCTGTTATGAATCAAACTTAAAGAGAAGGGAGGATGAAGTAAAATTAAGTTTTTGCATATCCCTTATTTGTAGTGTCAAAGCCCATGTTATGAAAACAATAACGAGAAATGACAGCAATTTGCTGTGGTTATTGTTTGTTGCAATTAAGTTGTAAAATGTTCCAAGATGTCAAGCACATATAATGGAGACTGTTTGGATCATAACATTTAGTTGTTGTTTTTTTTTTTGTTTTTTTTGCCATGTTTTAAGTAATGTAACTTTGTGAGTTAGTCGCTTTGGTAATAGCTATGCATATGCTGTCTCTGTTTGAACCAAATGCTGGAGGGTTTCTGGGTATATACCTTCCTCCGTCAGGCCAGACGTCGGCCACTATTGAGTGAAACACCCTCCGGAACGCAGATATTGTTTAAGATTTAACACATCATTTAAGAAATTAGTATGCCCTCTCAGGGAGCCAATTTATTTCCTTTTTCCTGTTGTACTCTTTAAGCTACAACCTTTACCAAATAATGAAAATCTCCACGATGAGAAATACTATGTTGCTATTCTATCTTGGAATGCGATGGTGGGCTATTGTCCTTGCTTTTATGTTTAGTGTGTGCCTTTTTGTAATGGCTTTTCTGATGTGAAAGGAAGTTATCTCACAACAGCAGAACATCTCTCGGGCATACTTGGCCTCTAGGAAAATTGCACATTGATAAGCATGTAAGAAAAGTTATCATTATGGCACAGCAGCAAGAAACATTTTAGGTTGTATTTCACTGACTCAAGAAATGCCTCACTCATAAAAGACATCAAAAATGTCAGCAAGTTTACTCTATGAAATGTGCATTACAGGCTTTAGTGCTCCTGAGAATTAACTAACTTTTGTCACCTGGATTGACTTCATCTTTTTGAGGTTTTCTGGGGTCTATTTGCTGTATGCAATATTTTATTTTCTCCTTACCTTTTGTGTTGGTAATCTAAAAAGTGAAACTTCATCTGTTTTTGCATTGTAAGGTTGTAAATAAGAGCATCAGCTAAATACATAAATAATAAATAATATTTGGTAATGATAAAATATTCAATGGTGTGTGTTAAAGACCCTATCTGGAACTATTATAAGTTTGACCATCATAAGCTGCATATTAAAATGGTCGCTTGATTGTTTTTTTAATACCCTTTCTAAAAGGATGTCCAGTAAGTTGCTATTCTCAAGATAAGGATAAACAGAAGAATAAAGAAGGTCAGCAGTGGTGAGAAAAATGATGCTCTTCCTCAGTCTCAGATTGGACCTTCAAACTTGCAATCTACCACTATGGCACACAGAAAATGCATGTTACACTTAGCAGCAGCAGCTTCACTTTGTTTGGGGGGGAAAAAATAGAAAAACTAGGAAGCAAGCATAAGCAGTGATAGCTGCCATGACTAAACCGACAGAAACGTAATCAGAAAATACAAGGAAAAAGACAATACAGTGATGGTGAAGCTGCTTGACTGATAAGTGATCGCTGGGAAGTGTAGTGCCAAAGCATCACAGCAATGACAGCTTAGCACCAAAGATGCTGCAGGGATTAAAGACATAAAAATCTCACAGATTACCACTTTAGAACTGCTTGGTAATGCTGTGAATCTTTGTGTGACTCAGGTATGGATGTTGTGAGGATTTACAAGAAATGAATAAAGACATCAAATCTACCCAAAGTTCAAGTATCTGTGACTGTTTTGCCAATGTTAGGAGAGGAAGTGTATTTTGTCAGTGGTATCAATACTGAAATGATGTCCGGCCAGGAATGGAATTTCAGAATCATTTGAAAAAAAAAGGAATGGTAATCATTTTCTTTGACTGAAAAACTTTCTCAGAAAATCACCACTTCTGTACAAACCTACTGTAATTAAGAAGTGATGAATTATAAAGAACTGTTGCACTGACAGCATTCTTTTCAGATTAATTATATTTTTGTCTTTTTTTGGATACCTTTTTAATGAAGGTTTGCTAGAAGTAATGGATAAAACCTTTTTTGTGTAAAATGAAGGGTTTATTCTGATTTCTTTGTAACAAGGAGTCATTGTTGTTTCTTTGATGTGAGTACACCAGGACTCTCACTCTCTCACTGCATGATCTCTGTGGCTCTGGCACAGCTTGATTAAATCAACAATGTTTGTCCTGCCCTATGATGACACTGACTGGACCAGTTAGTTCTTCAGCTGAGATATCACCCTTGGATTGGGCAACACCAAATCAATATGAATTACTAGACCTGTGAACTTGCAATTCACAGGTCTGGAACCAGGCGTTTTCCTTTTTATTGATTTTCATACTACCGTTTGTCAAGTTTTGTTCCCATTCACATACATAATCACACAGCCAGGCTAATTTGCATAGTAACTAGAGTCAGCTTTGGCTGTCACTACCTATTTTGCTACTCCCAGTTGTTGCTCTCATTAAGTAATATTGTGTGAACTTGAAAAGAGTAATGCTGTGTTCAGACTACGGGTGATAAAGCAACCGGTGTCAGTACATTTTCTGTGGAAGCTGGTATCATGAAGCTAAAAACGGATGTCCGACATACAGCTCTGCATGACAGGTGCAATGGGCCTCAATTTTTTCTAGTGCTCAAATGATGCGGCAAAGCATCAACCAATCACATTTCTACTCCCCTTCTCTCTGGTAGATTAGTTCCACCCACTGACCCATATTAAAATTATCCATGTCACTGAGTGCTTGAGTGACACTTCAACAACAGCTCGGTGACCATGTATCTGGCTATGGACAATTTTGTAGCTCTGTTGCCTGAAGTCTGAACTCACTCATATGAGTGAGACCTTAAAGTCTTCTCAAATTATGTTGAAATTTGTTCTATTGTTCATTAGGTTTTTAGATTTTTTCCTTTTTCTTCTTGGCTGTATCTATAAATTTTACTGCTGCTGTGAGTACATTTCCCAACACCAGGGTTCATCAACGTTTTAGTTCATCTAATCATTCTCTACATTCACGTCTAGTCAATAGTATTTTTGGAGTGTGTAGGCTATTGTTCTCGTCTGCTTTAAATAGTGAGCAGTAGTGAGGTTGCTGGATGTGGCCACTGTCTTCTGTAAATGTAAATGCAACCACCCATGTTAGATGGTTGTGAATAAGACATGTGCCTTCGCTATTACAAAGTATAATGAGCAGGTTACAAATACAAAGCACTGGACACGTCAGTGGAATGGTGAAGGTGAAGCTTTATTAAAATGGATCCGAACAAGTGCAACAAGCACTTCTAGTAACAGAAAATAGCCATTTAGGAGGCTTGTCATCATGATGGATATGTATTATGTTGGTTTACTGTTCAGTCAACCAGGCAGTTTTGAAAAGTATTGACTTGAAATGTTTGCAATTGAGCTGAAGAATGAATGACACAAACAGTGTATTAGAGGGTTGTACTGTTGGTTCATCCATCTGGACATACTGAGGTGTGTGTCACAGCAATAAAGATAAACAGGGCCAACCTAGCCGCAGAAGCCTAAGTTCAAAACCAACCGCAACCCCCTTTTTTTTTTCTAAAGACGAAATGGCTAAAAATAACCTAATAATAATAATAATAGTAATGATAATAAAATGAAAAAATAAAGACTTCAGCTATGGCTTCAGCTTCATTGTTCCATTTATGTCTACTTTTGGCACAAGACAAATCGAACCACAAGCTTTAATTAGGCATATAACAGTCGTTTTTGTCCAAAAAGTCACTCACCGCTTTTATGGCAGTAAACTCTAAATGTGCTAATGGCATAAAAATCTTCCATGTCTTAAAAGATTATATTGCATTTTTAATTCACTGTTTTCCATTTGAAGATTTGAAGTGATATGTGACTGCTACTCTAGACCTGCAGGCTTTCAGATTGTTCTGAGATCATTTTTTAAGATAATTCTCATAATGTTTCTCTCTGATGTCAGGATTTCATCAGTTAATCACAAACATTATTTATAACTATTCCATTTTTTTTTAGCGGTAAAAAGATTGGTAGCAAAACAATTTTTCTTGAGTTTTTCCATGTTTAGATGGGGGTTTTTTTTCACTAATATGAATGCACAGAGATCTCCTACTTTTTCACAGGGCTCAATGTCAGAATGACATTTCCTTTAAATGTATTCATAATCATATTTTTGAATTTTGAAAAATGCATTTATTATTTTTTTTTTCAAGAATAAAAATATAAAATTATGAGTATATAGGCCAAATTGCACCAAAGCACTAACTAGCATGCAGTGCTTGTAGACTTTCCAGGTGCAGTAAAACACATTCATGCATCAGACTTGGCATTTAAAGTGTTTTGATCAAACATAGATAATGTTACGATGCATTTTTCTCACACTGATGCAAAGTGACTGCTTCCCAAACCTGCTAAACTCACATCTTGTGTAACCTGAGTCTGACTCATCATGTGATGCAGGACACCAGTGGCATTCGTGCTAGAATGAACTGCATCTTCCTGTCAGAGTGACCTTCTCTGCCCCCAGTGGATTGGTGAACTACAGGAGCACTTCTACTACCTTTTTTCTTTCCTTTGTATACATGCCAATTGAAATTCCATTTCACTCATAAATAACCACAGACAAAGTGGCTGTGCAAGTGATAAAGAGCACCTAACCTCACTGACACAACATAGCTAACATGTAAAAAGAAGGCGCATCACAATACTGAACACTTACCATCCCCTCTCACACCTCTCTCCCTCACTAATTCGACTGTTTACAATTTCACATTGTGCACGTTTACATGCACACCATATTCCTGTATTATTCGGAATATCTGCAATATTCGCACGAGTCATGTAAACACATACCGAACCCGATTAAAGTCATATTCCAGTTGGAGAGAATTCCGGATAAGACCCCTGGCATATGCCTGTTCTAACCAGACTACTGTGCCATGTAAACACCTTAATCGGAAAATGCCCCGTACCGGAATACTCAATTACGTCTGCGCATGCTCAATTCACAAGGAATCCTGGGGCGTCTTTGTTGCTATGGTTACTGCAAGCGGGGAGAACGACATAGTGAACAGTATGGCAAACAGCAGCAAGAGCCAGCATTTTTGGAGTGAGGAGGAGACTGCAGTCTGCCTTCAGCTAACGAAAGACTTAATATCATGGAGGATATCGATGAGAGAAAACACAGAAACACAGAAGAAGAAGAAGACTTCTTCATCTGTATTTCCGGCAGACCAGACGCCTATACGCGTACTGCTGCCGCCCGCAGCTGAGTGTTGCATTAGGTAAGAGAGTGGAATACACCGAAACACGGGAACATGCCAAGTAACATGTAAACAGAATATTCCAGTTGCCCCAGCGCAGTTACCTTAACCAGAATATTGACCCAAATTGGAATTTGGTGTGCATGTAAACGTAGTCACTGAATCAGGCTTCTGTGGCAACAAAGCAAGCTACTTGGCATGGAAACGTTTAACAACATCCACCCATAACAGCGATTCTGTAATTTACTCGCAAACGCTTGTGTCCTCTGTGGACACAGCAGGATTTGAAAATTTATGCCTTTTCACCAGCACTCAAGGCTAATAATTATAATGTAGCGCCCTTAGCCTGACTGGAAGAACACACTATAGACACCTACACTCTTCTAGGTTCGGAGAGTTGGACCTCTAAATTATTCAAATGAGAGAACATGAAGTTGAACGTTGACAATTTATTGTCTCACACATGTAATTGTTTGCAGTGTATGAAAAATAAGAAAATACAAAAAAATAGAGCTCTTTCTTGGAAAAAAATAAAATAAAAAAATAAAAAAATAAAATAAAAGTGTCCCTTCTTCCTTACTGGAAGATAAGAGTTCAGTTCAGTTCTGTTCTGTGTAATATTCAGTTTGTAGAATTACCACTACTACTACCCGGGTAGATCTTGTGTGTGGTTCTTATCTGTGTCAGAGAGTAAAGTGAGATGATGTTGGGGTTCTGTGGAGTGGATCCCACGGCTGGCCACACTGTGCACCGCTCCGTCCAATCTATCGTCCTTCCTGGCTCGCCACCGAACCTCCAAGGTTCGGAATTTGAATCAGTTCCTAATCCAGCAATTAAAAAAAACAATCTGCACATAGAGTACAGAAAACACAATCATCACTCTCTATTCAATCAAATAACACCATACTATTCTCACTTTTCACTCTGAATATTCTCATAAATAAATATACCCAGATGCAGGATGTATAGTGTTCAAATCAGTGTAAATGACACTGTATACATTTACAGTACAGTTTGAGTGTTTTTACCATGACAATTATTTATCATGAACTTCAATTTTTAACATAAATTCACTTATTTATCATTTTTAAACATCTCTCTTAATATTTAGGGCCCGAGCACTGGAG
>OMLB01061622.1:0-15387 GCA_900302555.1 Myripristis jacobus
TGATTGACCAGTTATTCCAGATAATTGGGGTTGGATAATCGAGGTCCTCCTGTCAAATGTCACCAAATCGAACGATTACATGCGATTACCACAGAATGATGCGTGTCTCGATTCGGTTAAAAAATAAATACATAAATAAATAAACCAAAAAACACCTTGCTCCTGGCATCCATGTGGTGAAAAATAATCCCGTCCTTAATGCCAAATTCATATTATTAATAAATTTGTCTGCTCCTAAGGCTCTCAGAGGTTGTAAGTGCCTGGCTCTCCCGGTGTTGTGCATCACACAGCGTACGCCATATTTCTGGGTGCTGACCATGAGCACAGACAGAGCGCAGGCCGAAAAACAATTCAGCAATGTTGCTAAATTCATGAGTGTTGTTTTATATGCTGTCCACTTGTGAGCATGTGGTGCACTTCATTTTGCTCAGCGCTGGCCTCTCTGTGAATTATTAGACGAGGCAGACTAATACAGTGTCTTGACTGTGAGGCTCCTATACGTCCTGTCTGTTGGATATGATGTGTGCTGTATCCTGTGCCACGTCCCTGAGAAAATTAAGGACATGCGTCATATTGGATCATTGCTGCAGAATATTATGCTACACGAAGCATCCGTCCATGTGCTATTTTAGTTTTTAATATTTATATTCTTTTCTATTAAAAAAAACCCACAACAACTGTTTAACCCCTGATGCGCCATACAGCTTTGAGCAGTGCAGAATGCCCTGCCCTAACCCTTACATCAGTTTTTTTTGTTTTGTTTTGTTTTGTTTTTTTTTGGTTTTCTCAAGTGCTTTCCGATTTTTTTTCCATGTGATTACCCACTGATGAAAAAACAAATACAAGGCAATTTTAAAACAGACTCAAAAGGCTTTGGAGCCCGGTGATAAAAGTACAGTGGAAAGAAAATTGAAGGAGAAAGCGAAGTGCAAAATAGCACACCAAGTGCAGTGTGTTCTTGGTGTAAATCCGTTTCCTTGGGGACATGGGCAGGGGGTGATGTTTGAAGTGTGTAACTTCACACATTAAAGAGGTAAAGAGGCTCATCAAGTGTGAATAATGCCCCATGTGTTGGATTTGATGGACGGGTCCTTTATTGTGGGTAATCCACTTGGGAACATATAGCTTATGACGTGTTTTAGTGCCTCACCAGTGTTCTTCACAGTTTGCAGCTTATTAAAGCTCTTAACAGGGCTGTGGTTTGCCGGAAAATCTGCAGATATTACTATGGAGCCGAGGGATGAGCGCTGTCCTGCAGCACTGACGTGTAAGCTGAGGTGACAGGTACGCTGTGATGAGGATGTGTTAATACTCTGACCCCGGCGCTCTGTCACAGCTGATAGATGGTTACACACTGTTAATGCCCATTGAAAGGGGTTGGCTGTACTTGGCGCACCTGTGTATCCTCTCAACTTCATTACTGCACTGCAGCTATCAATATTTACCGGGCACAGTAAATACTATGACTGACATTCACACTCGTGCCCACAAAAAGATAAACTCCACAAACCCAACTTGATTTAATTTCTCAAAGGACACAGCCCAGCCTGTTGATCCAAGCGCTTTCCTCCGCTCTATCTTGTCATACAGCTGTTTTGTTTATCTTATCTATTTGTTTATTTGTCTGCCTCAGAAGCGATTATATGGAGAAATACCATGATTCAAATCGGGGGCTCTAAATAAATAGAACTTATTTACAGTGGGCTCATGGAAAAGCTGTAGAGAAACAACTGTGGAAAGGTGCAGTAGCACAGTCCAAAATATGAATCATCAATGTACATAATTTGTTGGCAGCCCCATCTGTTTGCAGGGATACTGCTGCTCATTTTAGAGCCATCTGAATGTATGTCTGATTTTCTCCTAACTTGGTCTGCAGCTCCAAAGCCGGCACTACTCCGGAGATGCAAAGACAGTTCTTTAAACTTTGATTTGGGTAAATGTGTTAGGTATTTCAAGTGAGGCAAGCATTTAAAGGTTTGTACACGTATTTCAGTTCTTGTTGTGTGAAGAATTTGATTGTACTTGACAACTAAATGTCCATGCATGTCTTAAATGTCCTAAACATCTTCATTCTTGAGAGTTCTTAAAACTTTGATGAACAAATGAACATGTAATAAATGAAGGAAGGAATAAATTAAAGCCATTCCTCATTAGATCTCTGCATCTACATCTGAGATGTTTATGAGGCCACTAGTTTCAATTTTGGATACACAAAGCATTATATTTAAACAGAAAGTGGAAATAGCTTTCACTTTCCTAGTTAGTTAAAAGCTTAAAATATTAGAAATCTTTTCAAAACAAAACAAAACAAAAAAATGAATTCTTGTAGCATCTTGGTTCCTGCAGGCTTTTCTGAATCACATAAAGAAACTGTGTTTTCAGCCTCCTGCACCTTTCAGCTTTTGGTTTGTGCTAATATACTGTAAAGCCTCTCCAAATGTTTACAAATGTTTAATACTGAAATGCATCTTCTGATGCCAGATTACGTGTCTGTCGGCATTATTCGCTGCTGTTGAATTGTTTCCCTTTTCATAGTTTTTCATTTTTTGATTTGGACAAAAGAGTCTTTGAATATGGCAGTTCACAGAATTTGTCATAACATCCAATGCCAGCTATTTCGTTCAAATAACTCCCGCCAAAAATCCCATTTTCTACTTGAGATATTTCACACTCAGCAGACTGGCAAACTCCCTCAATTAATTCTGAAGCTTCTGCTTCTGGACATAGGGCGCTTTGTTTCAAGGATGCCTTTCATTGCTAAACTAGTTAAACATTTCATTGCCATCCCAAAGGCATGATGGCGGTTAGTCTGTCAAAGTGACCAAATGGCTGTGAAGGGAGAAGCGGAGAAAATGTATGTGGGGCACTTTGAATGACAAAAAACAAAACAAAACAACAAAAAAAAAGTCAAAGCAAACGCAGAGATTAATTTTCTGCCCGGTCTACCCATAACAATGCCATGTAAATTTCCATATAGCCATACTATATAGTAAACCCAATGGAAGATGAGCACATAAAACCAGAATGTTCCGTAAAGTCATGCTCCAGTATTTGATTTATGTGTTGTGGCCCTTGTTAAAAGCAAGTTACTGTAAGCAGATGCGGTTTTCGGTGCTATAAGTACCACTGAACCTCCTTGGCATAATGATGAAGTGCTGAGGTAAGACCTACAACACACTCTCCTGACCATGGTTAGACTGAAAAAGACAATATTTGACCTCACGACTGCTGAACGCCGCATTCAAGTGCCATGAATTTGCAATTTAATGCCCTCATATCACGCACCGATGTAAAGTCCTAGTTCATTCCAGCAGCAGAGGTCTTGATTATGGGGTTCCTCGAGTCCCTCACCGGTTTCTCATACAGCATGTCATAATTAGGATGACCAGATTGCTCTGATTCACCCAGAAAATTGCTCTGATTCACCCTCGTCCCAGAGGCAATGGGGTTTGTCTGTGCGAGTGTGCTTGTACTTGAGCACGCATGCATATCTGCGTTTATGTGTGAGTGTGTGTGTGTGTGTGTGTGTGTGTGGGTGTGTTTGAAAATCGGCTCCTGTGCGTGTGTATTTGAGATCGCACGCGTGCGTTTGTGCGTGAGGACAGACGTTGGTGTGTGCTTGCCTGCGCGCACACACGTTGTTGTACGTCTGCATACGAAATGTTTCCATGTGTTCCAAGTGTGCATGCATCCCAGAATAATGTTATTTGTAACTCATTAGATACATTTCCACCCGTCGCTGGCTGTGGAGTCGCAGGCTCGACTATCCCATGCTCATTTCAGAGTGGGAATTAAACATCACAGGAATAATTTTCATTATCATCGTTTTGTACATAAATTACTGGTGGAACATGAAAATTACACCTCTCCAGTTGACATCAGTGTCCGATACACAGGAATAATTTAATTCCCTTTGATGGGCTGTTGTTGTTATGGAGAGAAATGTGCAGAACATGATCCTCATTAGTACTATACACGCTGCTAAGATGGGAGTTGGTGTCCCTGCCAGTCCAGTATAATAACTGCATTCAACAAAATCCTCTTCTTCTACTATTCCTTTTTGCATATTTCTTATAAGACAATGATAATATAGTATTTATACAGATAAAAATGTAGTACAAAAACAGATATTTCCATGAATATCCGTTCAGCTCCATTGCCATTAAGAATTACCCATTTTTTTCTGCTATCACTGTCTGAAACTGAAAAGTTAAATGTCCATCAGCCTTTATGCATGTTGATAACTCAGTATTGCTGTGCTTTAGAAAAAAAAGAAAAGATTTTTGGGACTTCTGTACATGACTGGTAAGTTAATAATGGGATTTAAACTTTCTTACTGAATCGGTACCAGCTCAGCATCACAAATTGGAGATGCTTGAATAAATGTGGAGGGCCTGCATCACATTCTGAACCCTGCTAAAGTGAAAAACAGTGCAAATGGTACACTGAGTGCTCGCACACTGCGTTCTGTTTGCATCCAGATTAGTCTCAAGATCCTCAGTTATTTGCTCTTTGGAAAAAAAAAAAAAGGTGGAAACTTTCAAGGGTGGGTGAATCTGTGATTTTTTAATCAAACTCAGAATGGGAAAACATGCCTGACCCTGACACAATAATCCATATTGACAGCTGGGGCTTTCAAATCAGCTGTTTTACATATAAACTGTTAAACAGAAACTGCTGTGTTTAGTAAGTGCCAGGATTCCTGTTCATCTCGTGGGGATTGTGAAGACTTTTGTTCTAAACAAACTATGGCTGTAGGAGAAAATTATGAGTATGGGCAACTCAGTTTACCCCCCTGTAGCAGACACAGGCAGCAGGCTCTCCATATACCATAATTCATGTTGTAACATAGAGTTAGTAGAAATTGGAGTATTTTATTAATATTGAGATGATTCATTTGCAATTCAACTCAATGCTGAGAAAGCACAACATTTCCCAAACTCACTCACCCAGAAAAGTGATGCACAGGCATGCATATCCACTCCTTTCAAGAAACTCTATTACGCTATTATGTTAATTGCAACTGCCAAAATTAAGTGTTTTTCAGAATATTGCGTTATTTACAATGATAAGCGCTTGAGAGACTGACAGATCGACCCATCAAATCCTTGCCAGTGGCTGCCCCAGTGTAATATGCATGATCAACTGTTATTACTGACTGCTGAGTAATTTGGCATTTCACGTTTCTACTCCAATATGCCATGGACACAAAAAAAAACAAAAAAAAACTGCAATCAAAAGAACGGTGGATTCCATGGACCATTTGCTCCAGGTACAAATCCTATGCTGTCTTTTCTCTAAGAAGAGTGCAGATGGTTCTTTTAAGCCGGAAGTGGTTGCAATTAGCCAGAGAAGTGCAGTGCAAGCTCCCTTTTTTTCCCTGTCTGAAGAGTATTAAAATGTAGATGTCACATGTATTGCTATAGTCAGCGCATTAATAACATGGTTCTAGCAAGAATCTGAAAAATTCAAGGGGAATATAAACCCGTTACATAATTACTTGTCAGAAAAAAGATGACAGTGATTCATGGTGCATAGTGCGAAAATTAAAATGTGGGAATTAAGTTGACTTTTCGCCGCTCTTTCTCTGAATTCATCGTAAGCAGGGACATTTCTTTGATGATTTTTCCCTCCCCACATTTTTGGAGGGAAAGAGCATCGCTGTGAATGAGCAAGCAAATCTCGCTGTGTGTGTACGTGTTTGTCTTCAGATCAGTAGAGCAGAAACACGGGGCAGAGACAACCTCTAGTGTCCCGACAGAAATAGCCCAGCTATAATTGTAAGTCAGGTTGTGAGCCTGTTTCCATTCCACAGTCATTCAGTCACAATAGGTTAGAACAAGTGAGAATATGCTCTCGGGCAAAGTCAGAGCCAGCAGCAAGAGCCAGCTGAAAGAGTCTTCATTATATGGAACAAGGAATCATTTATAGAGCACTGTTACTCTGTTCAGGGGCAATCTGACAAACATATTGACTTTGACACACTTGAGGTTGCAGATATCTCTGCTCCCACTTTCCATTATGGCCTAATTTGATTTAGGTGGAGCCTTAGCTTTGTCCCACGCTTTCATTTTGGCACCCCATAAAATGTTGTGTATCATACATTTCAAGAGGGTATTTGCCTTCCAAGTTTAGAGAAAATGATGCATGGTCCATCAATGTGTCTTACATCGACTAGAGATGCGGGGGTGAGAATGCATGAAATTTTGGAGGTGTATCTGCATTTCATCTGCAAACCCATAATACAAAATTTGCAGAGACTCTTATAGCACTGTTTATCCAAGAAATCATCTCGACTGTATCCTCTGTGCTGGTGAAGGCACTGTCATCTCAAAGTTTGCCCAAGCTCCCTGTTACTGGCCAATATTTGCCCATCGATGTGAATGTGAAATGACAAACAAATTATGAAACTCCATGAAGTGAATAAAAACCCTTACACAAAGCATCTTCACTGTCAAGTCTGTTCCTACCTTTGTATTTATTTATGTTTATATTATTATCATTTTTCACAGTTCCATGAAAGTTATGTTCTCAAAACCTGCGCAATCTTCAGTAATTGACATGTCACTTAAAAAAAATACCACTATACACTCTTCTACGGAGGAAGTGTACCATAACTGAAGTTAAACAAAGAAAAACACTGATTTGGTGTTTACTTATTCTCCTCAGAAATCACTGCAAACTATGAGAATGAGAGATATGAATGTGCAAACAGGCGTTAAAAGAGTTCTACAAGTTATTTGGCACTCCTGCCGTCTTTACTTTCTGAGCGATGCTGGTTTTTATGAGCAGTGTCCTCGGGCGTTTTCTGTCGCTGTCACTCTGTCTCTGTGAGGAGAGTAGTCAGCGTAGAATAGTAACTTTTTCGAGGAGGATTACTGCTCCTCGCTTGTTTCTGAGCAATTGCTCTACAACCTCTGCCTCCTCTGCTGTAAACTTTCTCCTCGCTATCTGTTTTTGCAGTTTCACATATTTCTTTGCAAAACAAAGCCTAATATATCCCCCACACACTACTAGCGTAAAGACAACCTGACATGGGACTTTACTGCCTTCGATTTTATGTATTTCCATTTAAAACAGGATGCTGTGGTGGGACTTGACATGTGGAGGGAAAAGTGTCTGTTAGGAAGAAGGGCGGTTTCATTTGATGGGATAGGTGAAAGGGCAGGGTTGTTCAAAAGGGTTTTATTGGATGAAATAAATTTTATTTACGCCCCCGAGGGTCACCATTAAAGCATTCATTTCATGGTGTCTTTAATGTGCACAAAATGCATCTGTCTAGCTCAAGCTATTGAGACACAGAAAGAATTTAGAGACGACATGACATTTTGGTATCACCTGTGATATAGCGTGCCTCATGGCGTTGGCCCTCTCTTTGTTTGGCTTGGTGGAGAAGCTTTCGCACTATCAGCCAGCCCAAATCAAGACATCAGGACAGTTTTGGGCTCCGATCGGCCCCTTGGCTCGCTGCCACCTGAACAATTTAGTTAATTAAACACTGCGTGAGTCAAGATCAGAGCACAGATTCACTTTACCGGACTCTCTTGTATTGTCACCGATTCCTTAGCCAATAAACTGTATACGTTACACTATTCAGGTCCATTAATCAAGTTAGATTTATTCTGTATTGACAGTGGGACAGGCCTGACTCCATCCTGAGAAATCAAACTGCAACAAGCTATAGACAGGGCCTGTCAGATGATGGGCTCCTGATTTAGGCACCGCAACATCCTCTACCGTAACAGCTTCCTTTTACTAACACGGTAAGCCATATAACTTTTACGATTAAGCATTTTTCTACTTCAAGGGAATAAAACCGGAAAACACTGAAATAAGCTAAATCTAGCTGTGATTCAAAAAGTAGGTGAATTTGCTTAAAATTAACCCTGCTGTCTGCTGCTGTTATTTTTTTTTTTTTTTATTTCCTGCTGTTCAGTTGGTTTTGGTTGCAGGTGATGATGACCGCCTTTCCATTTCGCCTTTTCATTTTGGACTCTTTGGCTGCAGACTACAGTAGGTGGGCCGCTGACTAATTCAGAAAGCGGATGCAGAGTCCATTTGTCCATAGGTTGCTCACTACAATTATGTCATGTGCTTGCTAGCATGACCGCGCTGATAAATTGCGGCCCACTGACTCATTCTCAGCCGCCACATTGTTCCCTGCTACCCTGCTTAGCTTACACTGGAAACATAATGATTGCCTGAAGCTTGCATGAAGGTTACTGTTATTGAGTTCAAGCTATTCAAGTGATATTTACTACATGCCCTGAATATGTGCAGTATGTCTCGCAGAACAGCACTCACATTTTCAGCCTTTGCACTGAGTGGGCATTTTTACTGCATACCCTCATTTATGTTAAGGTGCTGTTGAGGACCTGTGCTGAATGGATACTTGTTTGTTTCAGGGCACGCTGTGGCTATTTGTCGCGGTTACTTGTTGTTGCAAATCTGTCTAATACTTACAGCCGTTGAACCAAGAAACTCAGGGCTGCATACAAGTATAATCAAAGCTTGAAGAGAGCGGCTGCCTCATTTGCATAAAGCCGTTCAGAGCCAATCCAAGCTTGGGCTGTTTCTGTTGTAGTCTGTGCTGTCCAAGCTTTGCACTGACCAAGGATCAACTTCTGGCGAGAAATCACACTTGGAACCATGTTAAACATGTATGACTTATCTACTCTGAGTGCATCCAAGACTAGTCAAAATAATTTTGTACCTCCTAACCAGACGCTAACCAAATATCATATCACCTCACCTATGAATAACATGTATCATTTATTACATAGTATTACGTATGCTACAAGTTAGCTTTATCTGGGTACCACAGTTTCATTCGACTAAGATCCTCCACCAAACAAGAGACATCAGAGTGTTGCCACACTTGACTTAGAAAGCTTTGCGGCCACTTTTGAGTTCTGATGCCGGTTCAGTGTCTGTCTTTGTCGGCTCTTTTAGCAAAATAGTTCCATACTGTGCTCCTGGCACCAGGCTGGCCACTCGTTTAGAGGAACTGGGACTCAATTCAAGATGAGGAGGACTGTTTGATTCTGCTGCCATGTTTTCAGCTGTTTGAGTCCATTGGATTTTGCACTGACGGCTGCAGTCCACGGTCAAGAGCCAGACCAAGGCTCTGTCTGTTTCTCCCTTTTCTTTTAACTATTCCAACCCATATGCTGCCTCCACACATACATCCTCTGGAGGTTATTCTGAAATGGAAATTCACTGTGCAAAATGCATTTGGTGAAAGCACCTAATGTTGATAAAGCCTGAGTTAAATATTTTGCAACAATATTGACATAATATTGAAATTTCTTTTGCTCAATAAGCTAACCTTGAATCCTTCACAAAAAGGTTGAGATGCTTTTAATACCTGTTGCATTCTAGTCTTTGAACTAAAAGTCTCTTCCAGATGAAAAAGCAGAGCTGTAAAACGTTTCTAAGACAGGTTTTTTTCAGAAGGATGTAAAAAGCCACAGGCTTCTGATTGTAAGAATTGTTCCTCTGGGAGGAGCAGTAGCAGAGATACCATGGATCATTACAGTACCCCCACAGAATGAGAAAGCATACGAATATGAAGAGTCCTACTCCAAAATGTTATACATTCATTTCAAAGATAATAAAAGGCTAAGAATGATGGTGATTTCTTGTCAGCTTAAGGGCTAAAGTCACCTACTGTCCTCTAAAAGTAGCATGATTTCTTAAAATTTTGCTCTATCAATTATTTTCATTAGAGGAAGTGTTACTTTTTCTTAACAGTTGGTTATCTAATTTTAGAAGAAAAAAAAAAAATCATGGCTTCACGCTGCTCTTGCACTACAGTCAATGCCGGTGCCACATGTCACGTCACCAGGGTTTCAAATTAAAATCTGTCACCCCACCAAATGCAGGTCAGAAGTGCCGAGCGAACTCTGTCAATTGAGCCAGTCACTTTGGCAGGTGAGGGGTTTCGATCTCGCTGCGCACAAAGCTTCTCCATTGCTGGGGTTTTAATGCTACATGCCCTTGGCTGGTTCCTTCTTACAATATTACAAAATGCGCATTTTTAATTGACTATTGATTTGCCTCACTCTCCATGCCTCCCTGGTGTGCTGTGACAGTGACTGTGGGCATGGGCGTCTCCTGGCCTGGGCATTCAGGACTAAAGTCTCAAATACTTTTTTCCCCAGCCCTGAACCTTTTTTTTTTTTTTTCCCCTCCCTTCTCAGCATGCGGCTGCATCTGGTCCAGTCTCACCCCCAGTGCCTGCTGCTGTCACTGTCACCCCTCCCCCACCCCCTGAGTGATATGCAAAGTTGACAGGTAGAGACAGGACATGTCGTGGACAGCAAAACAATGGATATACTGAAGGTTTTCCTCAGAAACAGAACTGCAGCGCTCTCTGGGGAGCCTCAGCAGCCGGATGGTCCCGCTGAGCCAGCCAAACCAGGTGTGTGACAGGGACAGGTTAGCAGGTGGTGCCACTGCTAGCTTAGCTCAGGAGTAACGTATCAGATGGTGTCACGTTAATTAGTTCTGATGGCATAAACAAGGCCTGGAGCAGAGAGATTGTCATTGTCATTTGTGTTTTGGACTTCATGTTTGGACTGTTTGTTTCTCCCACTGCTTTCCTTGTGTTGCAGTGCCGTTTCCTGTGCCCTCTGTGGCAGTCTTGTCTGCCCTTCCCAGCTTGCCACACCTGTCCTGAGTTGATGTGATCAGCCCTGGTCGTTCTGATCCCTCTCCTGTGTTTCCCTCAGCCAATCCTCTGGGTTCTCCTGTCTTGTGTTCCAGGTGGGTCTTGTTTCCTCTTTAGTTTCTGGTGTATTCATGTCTTGCTTCCCGTTGAGACTTTCCTTGCATTCCAATACCCATACTACCATACTATTTAGTAGGCAAAAAAAAGAATTAGTATGTCCCAATACATTCTAGTACACTCTAGTTTCCCGGCGCAGCGGAGGGTGGCGCAGTGAGGCGAACCTCGCACAGAGCTAGTTTGGACCAGCGCAACCCGAGGGGCGGACGGTTTGCTAGTTTGGCAGACCGAGGTGCGCTGAGATGGGAGTGGCTGCGCAGCAGGGGGAGGTGTTGACAGATTCAGCCTGGCGCAGTGACAGTTTCGTGCCAAAAGGCTTCGCCGAGGTGCGCCAAAAGCTCGCCATCTGAAACCACGTCTACTTTCAGCGCAAGGCGCAGCGTGGCCGGCGCAGTGGAAGTTTGGCTGGCTGGCGCACATCACCAAAACCTCACAATCAGCACAAACGCCAATCTCCTTTGATCTGACATCAGTTGTGACGGGACAGTTGATATGGAGATATATGTATGTGCTGATTGTGATCGTAGCATTGAATAGTGTTTTTTGTCGGTATTTATTGCATTGCTCATGTGGCTGACATTCCGGAAGCCTGTGAGGTTTTGGTGACGTGTGCGCACTGCTCGCCGGTTTCCACTCCGCGCCCTTCTCCTGGACTCATTTGATTGGTTAAAGTGAATCGGCTGTGTCAAACCCACCCCACGCCGTCTCTCCTCCCTTGTGCCAGTAGGAGGAATGGCGGATTACTTGCGCCACGCGCACGGCGTGCCAAACCTGCAAAATCCGCCTGGCCACTCCCGAACTGCATTTAAGGGCGAGGACAGGGGCTCATTTGATTGATTTAAAGTGAATCGGCTGTGTCAAACCCACTCCATGCCTTCTCTCCTCCCTTGCGCCAGTAGGAGGACCACTTGCGCCAAGGCGCACGGCGTGCCAAACTTGCAAAATCCACTTGGCCACACCCAGCATCTCGCCGGTCTGTGAAACTAGAGCCCATGATGTCTAGAAAACATGATAAGCCCAAGTTGGCTGTCTGACAAGAACGAGTTAACCTCAGATCTCATGTATTTCCGCTGAAATGGAGAGAATGCTAGCAAAAAAGCAAAATGCCCACAGTATGAATATATTTTGATTACACATTTTATTTTGTTGGTAATAATTGTATAATCGCATTATTACATTCAAGGGTGTGCTTGACCGTCATTATTGTCACTTCACACCCTCTCATGTAATAATGATTAAATAGATGTTAAAAAATAGCATCCATGCAAGGTTCCTTAAAAATCATTATTTAGCCTAATAAATACTCATTAAAATATAAATGGAAGTTCATAAACGGAGTTTTGTATTCAGTATTCAATTTCATCATCCTAAAAAACCCTGGGACCCTAGTTAGCTAGTTAACTAGAGGCTAGCTCGCAAGTCACTAAAAATACCTTGATAAGATTAGGAAAGATTATTGTTGAGGTTGGGAAAGGTTATTGTTAAGGTTGGGAAAAGGTTTGTCGTCATGGTTAAGATTAGGAAAAGGTCAGGGTAAAGGTTACCAACGTTAGCTATCTAAAAACAAACAGTGCTTTAGCTTGGAGTTGAACATGGGTTGCTATTTATTGGCAAAGCTAATTTTTTCATCTTTAAAATGCAACTGTAGGTCATAATAACTTGCTGAACAAACCAAGGTTATTATAGTTTTGCATTTTTCATTAGGTTTTGTTTCATTGTAACTTTTTTATTTTCTATTTCAATTTAGTTTTGATTAGTTTTTAAAGGAAGTTTGCTACTTTAGTGTGTAAAGCCGTTTTTATTTTTATTCCAGTTAATAAAAATGCTTTTTCACACCTAATTTTTGCTATTTTGTTAATTTTGATAAATTATATTAACCTTGGTACAAGGTTTTTATTTTTTAGCTGGAGGACAATCTCAGAAAACAATGTGAACACTGAATAAAATACATTTTCTCTGTTAACCTGTGGAAAAATATTATTTAGAGTTCATGAATAAGCCTATTATGTTAAAAATATAATAAAATTATATCAAAAGGGGGATATCAAAAATCTCCTGTCTGATTGTGTTGCTTCTTTAGGCTAGAGGTCACTGGCAGTTTGGGGGCCTGTTCAGCTGATTTCTGCCAACAGAGGTAGCACAATACAGAATAAACATTCTCACCTTGTTTTTGTTGACATAATAAAATTCTGTCAAAAGGGGGAATTGTTATAATTGGCCTCATAGCTCAATGTCTTTTTGTATTATCCAATGTATCATAGAGTTCATATCTACAGAACAGCTTGTCTGCTTGGAGCTGGCTTAGCATAACAGAGAACAGATAAAACAGGAGCCAGATGTAACTTCGCTATCTTGTTAGTTAGGTCTGCTGCATTAGATACACGCCCAGTCAACATTCACACACTAGTGTAGCACATTCTAGAAACAAGGCGTGGACAATGGTTGGCCTGTCCATGACTGGCCAGTTATACTCGGTTGCATGTAAGTCCAAACTTTGTATGGGGCAGGCCCAGCCCAAGAAGATAAATGTGTACTTTTTCCAAAGATCGGTGCTCATTCTGAAAGAGATCCTGCGACAGCTCTGTCACTCTGAGCCCAGCGCTGCCTTACTTTATCTGTGACCATAATAAATATTTCATCTGAGAACTGAAGATTTTCTACAGTTTGCTCTTGGGCTTTCAACAAAAGAATCAGGAGCTAACACTACATTGCCACTATTGAAGAGTCTTCCTTCCTGAGGGTCACCATTATGTTGCACACACCCATACAAACCTCTACTTGTTGGCTGTTTGGCAATGACCATGTCACCAGGTCAAATGGTTGCAGACACTGAAAAATATATGGAGTGCCTATGCAAAGCATTAACCACATGTCATACAGTGTTGCCTTTTCTGATAGAATGGTTGAAGCAAGACGCATGCACACACACAAACAGCACACAGATCCACTTTTGTTTTCCTGCAACTATAAATGTCAGTTTTCATTCTCTGCAGGTTGGCTAACTATTGTCAAACTTACACTGGAATCCGCAGAGTGTAAAGAAGTCTTTGGCTGTAATGCTGTCAGCGTGGACACCAAAGGATGATAATTTTTATTTTTTTCTCAGATCTTGCATCTCTCCCTTCATATTACGTGTATGCATCAACGATGAACAAGTTGTGTAAAATCATATAAAATTTCAAGCCAAATAGGCCAATTTTCTGTACAGAATGAGGTTTTAATAAGTGACAAGAGCCATGAATTTGTGCGTGCAAGCCATTGTGACTCCCTCAGCCAGTGTTATTAGGGTTTCTATATGTAGTGGAATGAACTGGACATTCCTGGAATCAGCCCACACTTCAACACATAACACTAGACGAGTTTCTGGACAAATTTCATATTTCATATTAGACATGATGTTGTTGCTGTTTTTATACTGATTGCTTGACCCTAATGAGGACAGCACTTTTCCAGATGCTCTTAGGGGCTTACAACTCAATTCAAGATCACAGTTCAGTGCAAAAACACATCCAAATAAGTATTCACTTAAGTCTCCACAATTAAAAGTGCCCACATCACGTGGTGAGACAATACCTTAAAATGCTCTTCAGTCATGTTTAACCACAGCAAACCTTTCATGTGAATTATAATTTACATCATTCATGTGCCTCCAATATCTTTGCAGAAACAAACAGCCATGTTGACAAAATTACATTTTACATAATTCTAATGGATTCTGAAACAGGTATTGAAAGATTATTTTTTCTGAACCCATAAAGAAACATGTGATTCTTCAGCTGAAGTTGAAACAATAAGATCAATCATGTTTGAATGACTTTTTTTATACATATCACTGATATACATATAAGTGATGACATGTAGTAACGTGTATATGTGTTACAAACCAGTAGTCCCCAGGCCAGTCCTCAAGGACCCCCTGTCATGCAGGATTTTGTTTCAGCTCTACTCTTTCACATCCAATCCATTTAAGGGCTTCATGCTGATTGGCTGAAACAGATCTACCTGAAGAGCGTGTGCATGAAGGTTTGTGGACCTTAATTGGGTCAGGTGTGCAAGAGCTGAAACCAAAACCTGAAGGGAGTCCTTAAGGACTGGGTTGGGGACAACTGTTATAGACTGTGAAGCAGAGAGACAGTATCTGGTTTAATTGATATCTGGTTCCTTTACATTGAATCAATTCACATAAATGAAACAAAAGTCAACTAATATGGACTGACTGCAGTGCAGCACTGCATGTATTTTTTTCATGAGAAATTTAGTCTTCCTCTGTGTCCTTGGGCAGACAGCAGCATCAGTAGAAGACTCTTCGCAGCCAACAGCGGAAGCGTTGGATTCTTGATCTCTTGGTCTTTTTGACCTCTAAAAAGTCAAAGAACAAAGAGCAAAGTCAGTGCCTGAACTCTTCTTGATGGAAGTAACCATCAGCTACAGAGTGAACGGGCCTGATGACTCAGACACAAGTCAGAGAGAAGAACTCCTACCTGATGTGGTGTCGGGGGAGAGCTCAAGCTCCTTGTTGTCAGCCAGACAGATGCTCAAGTCCTCCTGCCCTGCAGTGATGGCAGCAGCTTCAGCAGGGAGGGTCAGAGGCCCCAGAG